>JARVZY010003057.1:0-74872 GCA_030686995.1 Artemisia argyi | reverse complement strand
CATTTACTGTAGCATGAACAGTAATTTTGGCAGTTTTTTTTATTTTTTTATTTTTTTTTTTCACGCGTCGACACAGTTTTTTTTTACATAAATTTTCTTATGAAACTTTGTTGCTTAAAAAAAATAATAACAAAAAATAAAAATACAAAAGTACAAAAACTAATACACTTACAAAAAATTTCTTATACAAATTTATTTCTTTTAAAATACCACAAAAAAAAAAAAAAAAAAAAAAAAAAAAAAAAAAAACATACCGAAAAAACAAACAACCCAAAAAATTTTCAACCGCAACGTAAAAAAAAATAAAAAAAAATCCGTAAGCATAAACAAATTATGCTTCCAAGTAAATATATGCATACTTCAAATAACAAAATTATTAATTACACCGTACAACTCACAAAATACAAAACACAAAACACATCCGCCGCAACGCGCGGGCTACCCAGCTAGTTTACTTATAAGCTCTGGGATATGACACATGATATATTAATAAAATGCTATATTAATGAGTGAAAGTCAACTATGTACAATAAAGTAACAATCACTCTTAGAATAGAACATTCAGTACAAATACTTCGAAAGCAAGAACTTCACGCTCCTTGCAACATGTAAATAAACCAAATAAAGTTATTTATCATCAATCAAACTTTATAAACTCACTATAATTAGATTATTAAGCTCACCTTTAAGACGATATTGTAGACTAATGGCGAGTTGCAAATACATGTAAATACTTATAATCATAACCTGCTACTAAACGATGATGAGATCATGATACCGATCGACGTATATACTGATATGATACCGTTGTACGCGTTCGTATTCTTCCATCAACCTAAACAAACACACAAACACAAACACATCCTTTATATAAGTGTAAAAACTTACTTTTGACGTAATCAAACCGATCAAACCTGCAAAATATTATTAGTTTAAAAAGAAAACAGATATTAGGGTTTGAAAGAAAAGGCGTACCTTTTCCCTTTTTTCTATACGTGATTTATCTTCTATACATTGTAGGTATATCTTATATAATTTCCCAAAAAAAATATGCTATCCGGAATTAATATCTCTTGAATATTATATATTTGGTTTTGAAAGATATAACCAAAAAAATTAATGGATCAGTTGGTTAGATTGCTTATGCTTATTAATTCATGCCATAAATCCAGGGTTCAATTCCTACATATTAAATTTTTAAAACATCAAAATTCGGACTAAATTTTAAAATGTATGTTATCAATTTACAAAATTAATTTAAAAATTAAAAAAATAAATACATGTTAAAAAATAGTTTACATGTGATGACATGGCAGATGACATGGCTGAAATTGAATTACTGGGCATTGACTGGACAATGACTGGGCATATCCTTCAAATGCCTCTTGTTATATATAATGTAGATATATATATATATATATATATATATATATATATATATATATATATATATATATATATATATATATATATATATATATATATATATATATATATATATATGTACATACACACACATATATATATATATATATATATATATATATATATATATATATATACACACACACACACATATATATATATATATATATATATATATATATATATATATATATATATATATATATATATATATATATATGTATATATATAGATATATATATGTGTATATACACATATATATATGTGTATATATATATATACACACATATATATATGTGTGTATATATATATATATATATACACATAGTGTATATATATGTATATATATATATATATACATAGTGTATATATATATATATATATATATATATATATATATATACACACACACATACACACATACATATATAATCCACTGCGACAATCACGTACTTTACCTTCCCTGGTGCCTCCGGAAATGGACCCAGAACATCCATTCCCCACTGATAGAAAGGCCATGGTGCCTTTATGGACATCAGGATGGTTTTAGGCAACTTGGGAACTGGAGCATGAATTTGATAGGAGTTACACTTTTCGATCTCTTCCCTTGCGTCCCTATGCATCGTCGGCCAATAATAGCCTTGCCTTATTAACTTTGCTACTACCGACCTGGGTCCGGAGTGCATTCCGCACGCTCCCTCATGTACCTCCCGGATGACGTAATTGTCCTGTAACGGTCCTACACACTGTAGCATGGGGTTTAAGTAGGATTTTTTGAAAAGCACACCATTTTCCATCACATATTGAGGAATTTTCATTCGTAGGGCCCTTGCTTCGTTCGGATCTTCCGACCATATGCCTTCTTCTAAACATCGGATGATTGGGGTCATCCAGTTGTCTTCTTCCTCCTCAACTATAGCTCCTACTTGTTCTTCTTCGGTTGAAGGCTTTTCCAATACCTCCACCAAGATTTCTTTGGTTAAGTGATTAAAGGCTACCAAAGCTAATTTACTCAGTGCATCTGCCTTCTGATTTTGAGCTCTCGATATGTTATGAATCATGAACTTCTTGAAATTGCCAATGTAGTCTTTCGCCTTTGCCAGATACCGGATCATACTCTCCTTGGCCGCTGTGAAGTTGCCGTTTATTTGGCTTGCTACCAGCTTTGAGTCTACTCTGACCTCCAATTCCTCTACATTCATCTTCTTTACAATTCTCAGTCCGGCCAGGAGTGCCTCATATTCTGCTTCATTATTCGTACTTGAAAAATTGAGACGGAGGGCATACATATGTTCAATTTGGCTAGGACCGATAAGTACCAATCCTGCTCCTGATCCCTTCCTACTGGATGCGCCGTCTTTATACAATACCCAACCGTTCGGGCCTGATCTATTATGTACCTCCTTCTCACCGGATCTCCGTCCTACCTCACCGGATTCCACCGAGACCTCCGAAATGAAGTCTGCAAGAACTTGTCCTTTGACAGCATTCCTTGGAATGTAATCTATATCGTAGGCTCCTAACTCTACTGCAAATTTTGTCAATCTACCGAATGCTTCTGCCCTGTTGAGGATTTGCTTTATTGGTTGATCTGTAATGACTCTGATGAGATGGGCTTCGAAGTATCTTCTTAACCTTCGGGAGTAATGTAATAAAGACAGAGCCAATTTTTCCACCGGAGCATGGTTTCTTTCAGCCTCCTGTAACGTTCGGCTTACGTAATGAATAGGTAGCTGCCTTCCTTCCCTCTCCGTCAACAACACATCACTGATGGCGTCCTTGGCTGCCGTGAGATAGACATAGAGAACCTCTCTTGTCCGAGGTGTTGTTAAGAACGGTATATCTAATATTGCCCTTTTGAGTGCCTGGAAGGCACTCTAAGCTTCTTTGGTCCACTTATACTCGTCCTTATTCTCCTTAGTTATATTTTTCAACGTATCAAAGAAAGGAAGTGATCTTTCGGCCGACCGGGCGAGAACCCTATTTAGAGCAGCCAGTTTTCCGCTCAGAGATTGCATTTCTTTAAGGGTTTCAGGGGACTTCATCTATGAAATTGCCTTCGTCTTCTTGGGGTTTGCCCTAATGCCTTCGGAAGTTATCACGTATCCTAGAAATTTCCATTCTTTGACGCCGAAAGAGCACTTCTTCGAGTTTAATTTCATGTTAATCCTTCGTAAATTGCCAAAAGTCTCCGCAACATCTGCCAACATCTCTTTTCCCCTTTACTTTTAATCACCATGTTGTCAACATAAGCTTCCAAGTTCCTTCCTATTTGCATCTGAAAAGCTGAATCGATAAGACGCTGATAGGTCGCTCCTGCGTTCTTTAGCCTAAAGGGCATTTTTGTGTAGCAATAAGTTCCTTGTTTCGTATAAAATGCCGTCTTCTCTTCATCTTCTTCTGCTATTTGCACCTGATGGTATCCTTTATACGCGTCCAAGAAGCATTTGTATTTGAATCCTACTACTGATTCTATCTTCCAATCGATTTCCGGAAGAGGGTAATAGTCCTTTGGGCAAGAAGAATTCAGATTTTTGAAGTCAATGCACATTCGCCAGCTCCCATCACATTTTCTGACAAAAACCGGATTGGAAATCCAAATGGGATACCAAACAGGCCTAACTATTCCGGCCTTCAACCATTCTTCCACTTCCGTTCATACTTCTTGGTTCTTTTCTGCCGAAAGGTTTCACTTCTTTTGCACAACTGGGGTGTCCGAAACATTCACGTTCAAGTGATGCCTTATCAACCGTCGAGGGACTCCGGTCATGTCCGAAGGTTGCCATGCAAACACATCCTTGTTTCTCCTTAATAGTTCTACGAGGCACCTCCGGAATTCTTTCGAGAACCCTTGTCCTATTGTGACCAGTTGTTCCGGATATGTTGGGTTTACTAGGACTTCCTCTGTCGCTCCCGTCTCTTCATCAATGATTTCTCCTTCCCGGTGTTTTTCTTCCGTTAGCCTTTTTGCTGCCTGGCTCTCTTCCAACCTCCTACACTCCAATACTATCGTCGGGCGAGCCATTACCATTGCTATTCCCCTTGGGGTAGGAAACTTAATCATGGAATGGATAGTGGATGGAATAGCCCTAAGTCCCTTCAATCCTGTTCTCCCTATTATCACATTATAAGGCGAAGGGGACCGTACTATGCAAAATTTCATCATGGTCTTTTTGGAAGAGGCCATTATCGCCGAACTTCACCTCAAGTTCTATCTTTCCCAACGATTTGTTTGTTTCTCCAGAGAAACCGACTAATGACGTGCTTGTCTCCTCAAGCCTCTTCCTTATAGAAGAACTAAGGTTACGGAAACAATGCTCGTACATTACGCTGACAAACGACCCTTTGTCAACGCATATTCTTCGGACCAAATACCCTTCTATGTCTCCTTCTATGATAAGTGGTTCCTCTGACAAATCTCCTGTTGTGATGGAGGGAAAAAATATTGGTACTTTCATCTGCTCCTCCTCATATCCTCTGTACCCTCTCTTCCGACCTTCCGGTGAACTCCTAATCATATTAATCACTCTGGCCTTCCCCTTGTCGTCTCTTCTTCGTGGCTCCCGACTACTCCCAGCGTCTCTCTGTCTCCAATCCTTCAGCAGATGGTCAAGCTTCCCGGATTTCAATGCAACCTCCAATTGCTTTTTAAGCTGATGACAATCGTTGGTAAGATGGCCTTTCTCTCCGTGGTATTCACAGAACCTATCCATGTTCTCCGCTCTTGGTCTACCGATCATTGGTGGAGGTTGAGGCAGATTTAATTGGCGCTCGGTTACCAATATTTCCCTTGGAGGCTTGACCAGTGATTCTATTCCCGGACGGTCAGTACGGTATCTTGTGGGCTCGTGGCGATGGTAGTCATTCCGGTTGTTTTCATTACGATTGAAGTTGTTTCGGGGAGCTACATACATAAGGTAGGTATATATCTCTTCGTCGTTGGTCACCTCAGTGGTCATCTCTAGGCTTGCCTCCATAACCACCCCTGATCGTCTTGTCTCCTTTAAAACTAGGGTATACCCTCCGGCCTTGATCCGGTCCTTCGCCCTTGGGTAATTCTGTATCTCGGAAGGTTTTTTCTGATCTTAGGAAGTCATCCACTCGGGTTAACATTTCGGTTACAGTGCGTGGAACCCTGTCAGAAAACTTTTTGGCAAGAGTCGGACACTTGTGTGCCCCCATAAAGGCCGAGATGCACATGATCTCCGGAACACCACTAATGTAACTTGCCTCGTCTGTCCATCGCTCCTTGAAATCCTGTAGGGATTCGTGTTGATACGTGGGAATCGCACCAGGCTTTACCTCTCAAGGGATCTTGAGAAGCTTACAACCCCCACCAGGCAGTGTACCTGATCGTTGTAATATAGTATAGTGACAAGTACCGGGGGATTGATCGTTCAACTCAGGAATAGTGTCGCTAAGATTAGAAAGCCTAAAAACTAGGTCTAGAGGTGAGGGATGATTCTTTTTGTATTTTTATATTTTATGAAAGTAATTAAAAATCTCGGGTTTTTAGAAGAGTGGGCGGAATTAGTTGTTAGTCAACTAACCCAATAACTAAGATGCAATCAAAATAAAATAACAGAAATGAAAATAAAGCTTATTAAACTAGTGGTGTGAACAATAATGGGGAGAGTTGTGTTTACTTAGGTTTCATTACTTCCTAGATATCTTTTACAGGTTGATAGTTTGTTACAATTGCGTGGATGATGGGTTATATTCCTTAATACCATTCGTGGGGTGGCGTACGTACTTCCCCAACTCTATAAGCTCCTACTTCACTCCTATGTCGAGCCTGCAAGAAGCTCCTAACATGGGATCATTAGAATTCGCTCATGCATTAAATACAACCATAATAACCTAGTACGCATTGGTTCATGTTTCTTAAGACGTTCAAGCATGTTACCCTATGGAAGTCTGCCAGTTTTCTTAAGCCTAACATCGAAATCATTCATCCGTAACAACTATAAACAAACAATCAACCCATAATTAACACCTAGGTTTCACTACATCTAAGCAAACACACAAGAGATCTAGCCTAGCATGTTAAATTCAAGACAAGTGTAAGATATATTCAAACAACACATAGACATATTGAATGAATTGAAAGGATACTTATCTCAATTGAACATGAAAGGTTTCAAAGGGTAAAAACCCTTGAAAGAACAGTAAAATTCGTGCTAGGGTTTCTCCAAAGTTACCCCCTTTAAAGTTACCTATATTGAATGAAAATTGCAAAACTATATATAGATTTTACAGGGTGACGGCGTCAAGAAGGAATATCTGACGCCGTCAAATCGCCGCCCATAATGAGATCGGATTGCCCAGATCCAAGTTTGACGCCGTCATGTGTAATTTAGTTGTAGGCCGTCACCATATCATGAACCATGACGGCTAAGCTTGACGCCGTCACGATTTCTCTGGATCGTCACCACTTCCACCTCTTGTTTACTCTTGATGCCGTCAAATGGAGACTCTTGACACCGTCAGGTACTGTTCCCAGCAAGGAAAATTAAGACTTTGCCGTTTTCTTCACTTTTATGCTCCAAAAACGTCCAAAATGCTTCCTTTTCCAGAATTTACTCCAAAAGTACCTAAAATGACAAAAGGAACGATTTAGGGCAATATTTGATCAAATAAATTCAAATCCGGGCTTAAATGACCCCCTAAAAACGGCTCATTTTTCGCCTCATCACGTGTGCTCTTCGGGAAATCTTTGTGATTTCCGTAGGATCTTTGGTACATTTCTTCTGTAACGAAAACCTAGTCGCGAATTGTTCCCTTAAATCATTCCAACTGTTGATACTGCCTGGCTCCAGACGTTCGAACCATCCTCCAGCAGCTCCATCTAACGTTTGCTGAAACATGAGGCACCAAGTAGGCATAGGCCATTGTCCTTGATTGGCGGCTCAAGCAAATCTAGTGAGGTGGTCATTCGGATCCGTTGATCCATTGTAGAAACTCATATTCAAAGGCATAACATAGTTTTCCTAGGAAAATTCGATTATTCGGCGGGTGAACGGAGATCTCGATACTTCTTTGAATGGCTTCTTTAAATCGTCGTCGGCCTCCACCACTTTCTCTTTCTCTCCACCTTTATCCCCTTCATCCCCGAAATCGAGACGTATCAGCCTGAGCACGTTTCCTCCTTGAGCGTTATGTTTCTAGATCAGTTCGGTTAGAGACGCCACCTGGCCGAGGATTAGCTCTTGCAGGTTGGGTGAATCGTTCTCCGGGTCGCCGTGATTGTCTGTGTTGCTATTGTCGTTATGATTATCAATGTCTCTGCTTCCCACAGCCTGAGGATCTGGCGTATGAAAAGGTGGAGGACCTGTCATCCTATCTTCCGGGTAAAATGAATAGAGGGTCCCACGGATGGCGCCAATTTGTTGAAGTAAAACCTTGCAAGTGGGTCCAACTTCGAGGTTATCCTTCGGTAAGAGCCCTCCGGATAAATGGAGCGTCCTGTACATGAGAAACACACGTTGAGCTCACCTTGGGTGTTATCCCAAGACCAACCTCCGGTGTGAGAGTAAGTATATGATGACCCGAAGGATGGGAAGTAAATGTAATTAAATGAGGTATGTGTGTGTTAGTTGAAAGACATAAATGAGGTGGGGGTATTTATACTACCCACACCTCTTTACCTGCCCTGCCTTGGAAATAAGCAGGCCGTACTATGCCATGTCTAGTAGGTAGGTGTCAGACCACATGGCCGACACACTTCCTGAAAACCTGGGTTGGCAGCGTGGCGGCGGTTTGTTCCTTTGTCTATTGGGTAAAAGGAAGCATCTTCCTTGGTCTTCGGCCTGATCAACATCTTTGCCCTTTGGTTATTCTCTTCGGCCTATTTTTTAGCCGAAGGCGGATGAACCGTCCGGATGACCCTATGTCGTCCGGGCACATATGCCAACACTTATCATGACTGGGATGCTCTTGTTCAATCAAAGTTATGGATCATTCGGTGTTTTTCATGATGCGTTTTATGTTTTCTTTAAATGTCCGATCCAAAGATAGTCTTAAGTTAATGCATCCTAAACAACGTCAAGCAAGAAGCTTTTATTTGGATCTCAAATAGATTTAGGGAAGTCTTTTTAGTTGAATATAATGACTTTGTAACCATTTTAACGTCTTATTCACTTTTTTGTAAATTTTCTAGCTCCTTAGCTTTTCGATATTAATTGTTATTCGAAAAAAAAGTACCTTGATGTAATATTATTGTTGCTAGGTTTTCTATAAAAAAATTTGCTCTTATTACTTATTTTTCGATAGCTGATTCATTTAACATATATTACATCATTTTTTGAAATGGTCAAACAAATTTTAATATAGTAATAAATTTTACCCCATCACTTAAGATTCTAAGAAATAGTCATCTATGTAATTTAGTCAAGCATTCAAACATCATTCAATGAATATTTTAATTGATATTGCTATTAGCAAAGACAAATAGCCAAACCCAATCAGAGCAAATGGTAAATGCGAATCGAAAACAAAAAACAAAGGTTTGAGTTCACTCATTAGAAAACACTCATTAGAAAAGAAACACCCTTTTAGCCAACCCTTGGCAGGAATGCCACCCTGCACCCAACCTCTCCACCATTATTTTGGACCCTGTACGGGGTATCTTCCACGCTCCTCCCACTGTATTTTTTTACGTAGGCGTGTGTAGTTTTTAAATAAATTGGCTGCTTTAATATATGCTAGCTATAAGAGAGAAACAACTGTATGTTTTCAAGTTAAAAGATAGCGAAAAAGAAGCGAGTTGGAAGACACGAGGGAGTAGATACTCCTTACTCTCAAAACAATGCAACTTTAATACAAATAGAATTGATCTCCATTCTACTTGTCATGTGTTTTATGGATGCAGTTATGCTGATTCTATTCCATGGATCTTGGTGAGACATATCCAGAAATATATATTTGAAAATCGAAATGAATGAGCCACCACGCGAACAGGTACCATGCAACCTCAGTAATCTACTGCTATGGGTACCCAATCCTGATAAATATATTTCTCAATTTGCTCAATCTAAGTTATTGGATTATCAAGTTAGTTGGTCCAAGTAAGGTCATGCTCCACATCATTGTGTTGAAGGTTTTTTTAAGTTTACGTGATTCTAGCAAATCTCGTATGTAAATGAACCCTCCTCTATTTTTTAACATAATTTAACTGTTAGCACGAGTGCATATATCAAAATCGTTAGGCATTCAACGAGTATTCAAATTTCTTTAGCTAATGGTTATACGTTCAAATTATGACTAATTAGATCCGGCTAACAGTACGTTAAACGTCGGAAATTCGACTAAATCTGGACGGGGACTGGTTACATATATACAATTCTTTCTTGATTCACTGGTATGATATAATTTGGCTTACTTGAACTGCCCTAAAATCAGTAGAACAAACTTGTAGCTTTCGCTCACACTCCAGAACATCTTCAGACCATTTCTAAGGTGCCAGGGCCAAACTAACACCGATAAGGTACTATCAAGCTTTCGATTCCATTTTCCATGTTGTTCCCAGGGTAACTCAAAATTTACTTTTAAGGTGCTACTATATATTTTGAGACTTCCTTGGAACCACGTTACATTTCAAGTGTTTTTGTGATCGGTCTAAAACCGTTGAAATTTAGTGGTGACGATTACTTTTTGCAACTATGATATGGCCAGAATTTTATGATTTTCAATTTTCGAGCTCACAATGACATATGAGTTCACACTTAATGATATCATTTAAGTTCACATTTAGCATTATTCATTAAAAAAGTGAAATGTTTTAAGCAATAACACATGCATGAACGTCACTTAAATATGCATTAATAAGTATCTTAATATTATGAATTAAATTAATGAACATAACTGATCGATATACGATAGAATTAAAACAAAAAGAAAACAAGCAGAATGTTTTCTAAATTTTCTAGCTAGGACAGGCTTCGATGAAGCACAAGTTTTTGTTTGCTAACTTAATGACTAAACAAGCAAAATTAGACATTTCAGTTATTATGCTCTAGCAAAGAAGCATATTGAAAAATCAGTTCATATTCGCACAAAGCGTGCATGCGATTTAAAAAAGCTTGCTATTGTAGTGATGTATATACATTAAAAAAGTATTCGGTTGGTGCATTTGCTTAATCAGGATTTGATTAATTTGCTAATTGTTATTAACAGGCCCGTTGTATATATTGATCTTGCATCTTATACTTTCTTTTATCTTCTTGATATGTCACATATCAGGGTTGAAACAGGGGGCCGGGGTCCCGAGACCCTTATTGAATTTTTAGATATAGTATTGATTTATCATAAATACATTTTAGATTCATCCGATTCAATCGAAATGTGTTTATACTATTATTTAGTTACTCCGTCCCAAAATTATTGTCACTTATTGATTTTTTCGGTCTTTCTTTCTCAACTTTGACTATAAATATTTTTGTTTGTGTTATATATTTTTTGATAAAAATTATACCAAATGAAAATACATTTAAAACTCAATTCGTTCATATATTTTGTATCAAGTATTAAGTAATAGAAACAAAAATACTTAAGGTCAAAATTGAAAAGTAAAGACCGAAAAAGTCAATAGAGAACAATAATTTTGAGACGCAGGTAGTATTATTTAGTTAGTATACTTACAAAAAAAAAAAAAAAAAAAAAAAAAACGGTCACATTTATTTGATTATGGTTCTGTACCCGTCACATTTATTGGATTGACCGTTGTAAATAAATCGTAATTAAAGAAAAGGACTATAAATTACTCCCTCCGTCTCAAAATTATTGTCTCCCGACAAAAAATACATAGTTTAAGAAAAATGCATTTATTACAGCTTTCTCTTTCTTACTTTTTAACAGAATGACAGTTTTACCCTTAAGTAATTAATTAAGTTATTCATTAAAGTTTGTAATAATAATTTCAATCAAGGGCAATATGGTAAACTCGATCAAACTTTCCTATCTATATTTAGTAGTGGATAATTAAATTGGGACATCTAAAAATGGTAATATGGACAATAAAAATGGGACGGAGGGAGTATGATTTTTGGTACATGCAAATGCAATGATGCACGTTGGTATTTATTTATTTATTTTATTTATTTTATTATTATTATTTTTTTTTGGGTAATCATGATTTCTGACATTTTGGTCGATTAATTCACGAGGTCTAAACCCATCACGTAGACTCAAACCAGTTAAAGCCCTCCCTTTTCAGGAGGTTGGCGTGTCCACTTAAGATTATTTGCACCTAACAGGAATTGAACTTGAGACCTCACACATTTTAGAGTGATAGTTACAACTCACGACTCACAAGCCCTTTTACCACTAGGGCACCCTTAAGTGATATTTTTTGTTCTTGTTTACACGTGTTTTTATTTTTTTTAATTTTGTTTGTTTATTTATTTATTTTTAATTTGCAATATAAGCAATTATGATTTACTTCAAATTTCCATCCCTAAAATATATGATACACATATGATTTTAATTTGAATATTGAGTTGAGTATTTAGATCGTGTTTGTTTTGGCTTATATGGCGGGTTTATGGTTTATTTGGTTTTCGGCTTACGTTTTCTAAGCCCATTTTTTGTGGCTTATTTTGATAGTTTTCGGCTTATATAAGCTTATCATATGATAATAAGTTTATATAAGCCAAAAAAGTTTCAAAGTATGCCACAAAAAGTGGGCTTATGAAACATAAGCCGAAAACCAAATAAGTCATAATCCCACTATAAGGGCAAACACCCCCGAGAAACTATTAAAAACTTGCAAACTAAAGGACTAATCTTCACTATCTATCTAATTAAATCTAATTATCTATAATAATAATAATAATAATAATAATACACTAACTAAATCAGATGGGCAAAATCATCATTTCACCTACTACCTAACACCAACCAACCATCTCATTCAACATATCATTCTCTATTTGTCAAACACACACTCCCAGACAAAAAAAAAAAAAAAAAAAAAAAAAAAAAAAAAAAAAAAAAGAAAATGAATCAAATATACTCGTAAAAAATCGTTAAATCAAATAAAAAATGGAAGGATCTTAACTAGAATTTGGATTTTAGGTACCAAATAAAAAATACATTCTTTCAACCTTGAACAACCTTATAACCAACCACGATGATGCAAGTAGTAGGATTACACTTCTCGAAAGTCGAAGCATATATTACACTAATCTTTTCTTTGTAGGTTCATACATACACTTTCATGTGTATGGCATTCTCGGCTATGGACGAAATTTTGCACTAATCACTTTTCCATTTTAGGTTCACTCATATACACGGTTTCGTATATGGCATACTTGTCTCTCGACGAAGTTTACTTCTCTTTATGTAGGTTTTCTTGACGTCCTCGAGCAAGGGGAGCTTTCGTCGAGCATCTATTGAGTGCATCATATGACTTACTTGTCAAAGGTCGAATATAGTTTTGAAGTAATTCTTGTTTATAGTTTCTCTATCATACCTTGACGCCTCAAATAAGGGGGAGGAACCGTCAAGGGGGAGCTTGCATGCATTCATCATCATCTTCACTCTTTGACATTCCTTTGTGCCCTTGTTGTGACGCCTTCAGGTTTTTACTGGGTCGTCACGGATTTTACTCTTGACGCCGTCAAGTTTTTCTTATTGACGCCGTCAGGTACTGTTCTCAGCATGGAAAATTAAGTCTTTGTCGTTTTCTTCACTTTTATGCTCCAAAAACGTCCAAAATGCTTCCTTTTCCAGAATTCACTTCTAAAGTACCTAAAATCACAAAAGGAACGATTTAAGGCAATATTTGATCAAATAAATTCAATTTCGGGCTTAAATGACCCCCTAAAAGTGGTTCATTTTTCGCCTCATCACCGAACCACTATAAATCTCTTGTCTCGCGGTTCGATCTTTCCATCTTTCATTTATTTCTTTGCTTACATTATTATTGTTATATCGTACATATTTATTGTTGTTTATATTGTGCAAGACTTGAGATCACGTACTATCGAATCTAAATTTTTGAAAATAAAGAAAACACTCAAACAATATTTTATAAAAAATTAAAAAGACATAAAACTATTCAACCCCCCTTCTAGTTTTCCACAAAGGAAATAAATAGAAAGAATATATGATAAGAAAGAAATCTCCCTTTTTTCGGTTAATTAAATAAATAATCTCTGTCATTATTGTAATCACCATTTTTACGAGGAAATTTAAAATTTTCTTAGTATAGTAAAATGGTCACGATTACGATATTTCAAAATTCACCAAACGACAAAACAAGTTCTCGACACGTTTAACGAAAACTAAACAATTTCACTAATCCTAATTAATCACTAATAATAATAAACGGACCCTTAATAAAACTCAAAACTTAACCGTTTTGATTCCCGTTTGTTCCTACGTGTTCCTAATAATATTTCTAAGTTGATTTCATGTTTAAATGTCATTTATGATCAACCATAATCGAGTAGTACGAGATTAAGCAAATCGTTTATGGATATATATATATATATATATATATATATATATATATATATATATATATATATATATATATATGTTGTCGACATAGGGTATGAATCACCCAAACAATTCCCATGTTTTGTGCACTCACATCCCATATTATAACCATATATTTTGTCCTTGAAGCCAAGTATTACTGACATTGCATAGTTCATGTGTTCCTTGAGTGAATTCGAACCATACGATTCATTCAATTGATACATATATACGTTCCATGCATGCACTTACTTCTTCTCATTCTCAAACACTTTCACAACATTCTTTCTTCATAAAAACTCATTTCTAAGAGTCTAGGAACAAGTTAGCATACGTTTAGAAGCAAGAGAAAAGGAACGGGTTGAATATATTCGAATATATCTTTGAGTATAGTCGAATATATTAGTTTCTTGTGTTTCCTTCGTTCCTATTCGTTTCTTCACCACCCTAGAGGTGTAGTAAGTCCTTTACAACTCATTCAAGTTCATTTCTTGCGTTAAAATTATCCTATGCATCATGTACATTTTCATTCGATCGTATATAGCTTCATATATAGTTTACGTATACATATTTATATATAGTACACAACGAGTGGCTAGCCTCTATCTTGGAAGGCCTAGGAGTCACGTAGCACACAAAGTTCACATTAGTTTTAACGTTACATGCATTTCACAGACATATTTTGAGTCATGTCCATCGAATAAAATTTAGTGAAACACTTAGTAATATTTTCCATATTTTCAAAAATATAAACGAGCCATGTAGCCAAGAAACGCACGCATACATTGAAATTTAACTTAACGAGCACCATATGTTATTACTCGACCTAATAGACCACCTAGAAAACTATTAATTTCGTTTACACAACTTGCAAAAATACTCACGTTTCGACACCCAAATCAATCTATTTTGAATCGGCAAACATAAGGTTTTCAAATTCAAAAATTAGTTAATAAAACTAATTATTGTCGAGTGGGCTAAATCAAGGCCCAACAAGAAAGTAAGAACCATAAGCCCACTGGGCCCATATGAAATATTTTTAGAATCATAAAAATAGCCCAAAGCCAAGCCCAAAACATTTTTCATGCCCTCGCCTCCAAAACTCTTAACGGACCTAGTATTCTCTCGTTAAAGCCCATAAGCTAGAAAAAATAAGCTTTTTATCAAATAAGCTGTTGAAATAAGCTTGGAATTAATAAAATAAGCTACGGAAATTTTTATAATCATTTTTGTAAATTTGGACTAAAAATGTAACGCGACGACACCTAAAAGGACTAAAACTGCCAAACATTGAAAACTTGGACTAAAATTGTAAAAACAGAAAGTTTAGGATAAAAATTGATATTATATGATGTTCCAATCTTAGATTGTAATTTTGGACAAGTAGTGGACTATAAATTTAAATTAGATACGAAAAGGACTAACGGTGTGACGCTAACGCCGTTAGTATAAAAAGTGTAAAAATTGGAAAAGGACAAGGACTAAACATAATATATTTGACATTCTTATTTTATTTTCTATTTTACGGCAACCATCACGTCATATGCATTTTTACTAAGTTTTATTTATATATTATTTATTTTTACGTTAATAATATATAACGGTATTTCAAAAGTTAATGTTTTTACTTACGTTTAAAAAGGTAAAACTTCGATAGATATTTTAAATAAAGTATTTTATCATATCATGCATGACATAATAATTACACTGCACATCATCTATTCGTCATAACGAATAATAATTATTCGTTATTCGTTCGTATTTACCAAATAGTATTTGGTTATATTCTCAGATAAATTTATTTATCAGGTTCCGTATCAAAGACGTTTCCATAATCATTCCCATAAATCTCATCCTACTTTATTTTCATCATTTCCGTATCAATCCAGGTGAGTCATAGCCCCATTTCCAATAATTGTTTTTAACTCATTGGGGGAGATACATGCTTACATATACTTTGATAAATTGATAAGTATATGAAATAAAATACATGATTCAAATCAATTTCCTAATTGATATTAAATTAATATGGTTTGTGATTTAAGATGTGATATATACAATACTTGATGAAATACTTAATTGAAATACTGATACGTATATGATAATGCTTCCAATTTGATTATTGTGGTATGTGATATATATATTTTACTGATGAATTACTTGACTGAAATACTGATACTCATATGATAATGTTTCTAATGCGATTATTGTGGTATGTGATATACATGTGTTACTGGCGAAATACTTAAACTGAATTACTGATACTCAAACGATAATATTCTCAAACTGATTACTGTGGTATGATACTTGATTACATGATGTTATTCTGAATGATCCCATTATTACCTTGATATTGCCTAAGTTACCTTATCGCCATAAAGTCCCTCAATCATGAGCCATTAATCACATGTAAAGTGGGCGCGAATATAGTGAACAGATTCGAAACCTGTTAAGGACTGACCTCCTGTCCCACTAATACTTGACGGAATGCCATTTGCAAATGGTTAGTCGTATTAGTCGTGATACACTATATTTGTAGACAAATAGGAATTGGCAAATCACCTATTATTAGAGGGCAAAATTTATCATTGATTTGATAAAACACCTCTTTTGGTTAAGTTTGTGTGTCATGAGGCTTGGGGCAATATCTATAAAGGAAATGTATGTTTTCAACATATATTTAGATACAGCTGTATAGGAATTTGACCATACGTGAATTGTATATCTGATTAAATTAGCATCATGAGTTTCCAACTCATGTTAGGATTATTGATTCCTTATCTGAATGTGATTGAATACTTATATGATTTATTTGTACTCAATACTTGTTTCATTACTGTTTGTATTTTATAAATACCAAATATTCCTGAAATTTAACAAAATAAAGGGTTTTCCATAAAACTCTATGAACTCACCAACCTTTGTGTTGACACTTTTAAGTATGTGTATCTCAGGTAATTTAACGGAGCAGGACAAGACACGGAGTGAGCATTTATTATTCTGATAAATTAAAATGGTGTAAAAAATCAAATTTGTCATTTTTACAAGCCTTAATATCTTTTAATAAGATTTTAAATCAAAGGTTTATATTTTTATCAAAAATATTATTTGAATGACAAATAACTTTCAAAACGTTTCTTTTAAGTCGTTTTATGAGATGATAACTTCGATCCTCCCCGTACCACCCAAATTATTTTCCGCTGCGACAAACTTAAATTTGGGGGTGTTACAACAATCGGTGATCAATATGAGAAATGCTATATACACCAAAAGTTTACAAAAATTTGTCCACGTGATAACATGACAAGTGATTTGGACCAATGATGTTGTATAATGTTTTATCTTTCATCTTTCATCTTTCTCAGTCATAATCTTATTCACATGACACATGTGTGTGTGGATTTTATCATTTGAAATTTTTGTAAACCTAAACGTTTTTGGATCAATATAGACGGGCACTTTGATATACTTTCGACAGACTTTTTGTTTTTTGTTTTTTTTTTTCACTTTTTTTCGTCTTTTTTTCTTTCTTTTTTTCTTCGTATCTGAAAATAGCATGACAAATCACATGTGATTAAACACTAATTTGAATATTCTAATAATATCACATGTGATATTAGTGTTAAATCACATATGATATGCCATGTGATATTAGTGTTAAAGCACATATGATATTACATATCATATGTGATTTAACCAATAAAAATTCATATTTACTAAAGTTTAAGAAAAGTGAACCCCTTACAATATTAACAAATAAAAATTCATTCTGACCCACTTAGAAGCATTTTGATTGGTTGAAATTAAAATGAACATTAATTTTGAAACAACAAAAAATAGCTAAGTGAATTTATATTTTGGAACGGAGGGAGTAACAAAATTCCAAACTTGGTATATTAACCCAGATTTCCAAACAGGCAACCACAAAAACAAAACTTTAGCGGTAACCCATGACAATTGAGATCATTTGACCAAAAATCATACTTATAGCCAGAGCCTTAACCTGCATTAGTGATGCAATCGAACTTGAAATAACACCCACATCAGAGGAAACACTAACTTTAAACGCTCTTAAACATCAAACATTAGCTTCTGTATGTACATATAGAAGGACCGTTCATAGCGGAAACTACTAACAAAAATATCCGACTACAAGTCTACAATTAACATAAAAAAGCAACGGAAAAACTAATACTGCTACTACTCCTACCACCTCTGACTTACGACTTGTTTCTACCTCTACTTGCACCTTCTTGTCATGAGAATAATGGCAGTTGGGATGCTTTCCTCTGCGCTGAAGAACCTGTTATTCACATGTCATATTAGACCCGACTAAAAAGGTGTTCCAACATAATAAACATATTCTATCAAAGATTATTATTCAGCAATTGTTATACAATACAATTTAGAACATCAAAGACAGGTTACAGATTTGACCACTAGAAAGCTGGATATTAAACATGCCAAGTATGTTTTCAGAACAAAAAGTGATGCCATATAACGCAAGAAAATTTAAACTTTCTTAGCCAGAGACATAACAGCAACAATCTCTGAGCAAACATTGTCTCAAGTAATCTTAAGCTGCTGCCTAATTAGATGAACACGCATTCTTAGAGGCCCATATATTTATTTGCAGTAGAGGAGGGCCCTTATATTGTTATCTGATTGAAGAGTCACTTAAGAAGTGTTGATGAATGTCAATCACGGTCTAAGAAATAAGTTATTATGCTTTAATTACATTGACTTTCAAACTTCACATATAATCTGTAAGCGATCAGAAGTTGTTCACAATGATGTTTGTTTGCTTATTTCAATTGCATAAAAACAGACAAACAACATTCAATCAAGTAAACATTATAATAGAACACTTATAAGAGGAAAATTACCATGTTGAAGTTCATACTACAGTAGCCTCTCTATCCGGCCCCTATGTTTCTTGAAAATCTCCATCATAGCTTCACTGTATGCAGCCTCCTCGTTATCTTCAAAAACTTTGTCATCATCATAATTGTTGATAAAATTATCATCTTTATCATCATCCCCGAGATTATTCCTTTCCAGTAAGATTAGAGTAACCCCTTTCATGACGTACCCTGAAACTGGCAACTCCAACAAAGGGACGTAACAGCGACTCAGCCGACAATGACGTTTTATCTCCATATTAAGAGTTTCAGGATGTGAACTTAGCCGGTTCCTCAGCTCAGCAATTTTTTCACCACTATGAGACACCCTCCCCTTTTTACCACTATCTGTAATAGAAATCTTTTCCAACAACGGAAAAATGTCAATAGCAGCCAACAATATCTGACGCCTAAATAGAGCATTCCCCAAACAACAAAGTGAAATGCAACGTTTTTTCATCCCTAAGACTAAATCTTCTTCTTCTTCTTCTTCTTCTTCTTCTTCATCCTGAACATTTTCCTTTGTATCACAAACTGAATTTGGTGAAAGAAATACAAATGAATCGATTTTTTCACCTAACATGAACTTCCACTTGAAAAAGCAATCATTATTGAGATCATTAATGGAAAAAGGAATCTCGATATGTAAAGACTTGAGTCCTCTAAACCGGAGCAAAGACTTAAAACTAGACACAAAGGGATCACTAGATTTGTCCAAGGTATTGGAATCGAAACTGGGATTTTCAATGAGAGGGACATTTAAAAATATGGTGTCGACATGAAGGACAATCTGGTTGAATCGTTTGCAAACGAGTTTGCAAAGGCACAGGGTTTTCAAATCAATTACTTTGCGTAAAATTAGAAGAACCATCTCGTCTGGTAAATGACTGAATGAAGAACTATCACCAGATTCGTCACGTTCAACTTTCATTAAGGAGAGCATTGTGTAGCCTCACCTGCATCAAAACAGATGTTAGGAATAGATATAAAGAGTTTCTAGATAGTATCTGGTAGATCTCTCCCACGTAAAATTAGCATTTACAAAGAATAAAACACAATCTCATGAGAACCGTTATGATACATACTGTCACACAGACTAACTTATACTATTGACCCATAAATCAGCAAATAACCAAAAACAGAACTTGTTAATCAGTTACAAAGCACAATCCCAAACACCTCAACCATTCAACAAAGATAGAGTCCTTTCGATATATCAGATAGTTTGAAACACGACTAAAATGCATCTGTATTAAGAAATTGAGTTTGGTCTCCATAAAAAATAAATGAATAAAAATATAACTATATCACTATTAAGTTAAAATATACATTAACGAATCTATGTTTCCAAATAATACAGAGAATAAAAAATATGACAAAAACGTTCAGTTAACATCCTATGTGGAGCTGTGGTAAAGGTGGGAATCCCAACTCCTAACTCCTAAGGTTAGTGAAAGTGCTGCTCATATTTTGAAATACACCATTACACATCAAACACACGTGTATAAGCTAAACAACACGTGTCATGTGGAGTTAAGGGGTTTTCTACTAAGTAACATATCAACTAAACAAAACGTGTCATGTGTCTCATTCCTTTTATCCTTTAAGATACATTACTGATATAGAGAGTATATATGTGTTTTGACATTCCGCTATAAGTAACCCATAATTGGTTTATGCCAAAAAAAAAGGACAAATTGCCGAAAAAGGTAAATAAGATGCAAAAAACGCCAATAAGGGAACCTGATAATTCAGCACTCCTAAAAAGGATTGAGAAATTAATTATTTTACAAAAAGGGGAATATCATAACTAGTTTGTGACGTTTAAGGGTATATATACTAGATACGGGATTTTTACTTCGTTACTTTTTAGTTGGATATTATACGTGTATAAAACAATTAGGACGTGACGTATTGCAACAGAAAAAAATCATGTTATTCAATGTAAAATACGTAATATACATAGGGACATTTGAAAAAAGATGCTTCAAGATACACCTGTAATTTTATGTAAGAATTTAAGATACGTAATATACATGTACTTAATGTAAGATACGCAATATACATAGGGAAATTTGAAAGTTGAATATATCCTTGTAAAAACAGGTGTATCACACGCCATTTCCTCATATAAAAAGTCGACTACATCCCTGCAATAGTTTGCTCTACTGTAAGATAGTTGTTTGATCTCTTGGATTTTCAGTTTTGCTTTTTATCAACTCCTGGAAAATCAATACCTTCTTAAAGAGATGGTCCTGGAAATGAGTACCCCATAATTTTATGTCACCACTACAATATCAACCCAAAAATTAACGGGGTAAAAATCCCGTATCAAGTTAATATACCCCTAAACACAAACTAGTTATTCTATTCCCCTTTTTGTCAAAAATTTGATTTCACAATCCTTTTTAGGGAGAAACTACGAGATCCCCTTATTGGCAAATTTTGCATCTTACGCTACCTTTCTTGGCAATTTTCCCTAAGATAAACTATGCCTAGTTTTTCTATTTAAGATGTTTATGTGTAGTCATCTAACTTAAAACATATTCATTCAGATGCAAGTTTACTATTCCAAAAAGAGAATACACTATTAATCGTACAACAGATGTAAAGTTCACCCAACAAGAATACATATATTTTTTCACATAATACGCTCTTAAACACATTAAAATTCATAAAAATAATGTCCAATGTCTATCTTATACATGAACACACCTTTTGGGTGCCGACAGACCTAGGGGGTGTTTGTTTCGGCTTATATAGCCGGCTTATAGATTATTTGGTTTTGGGCTTATGTTAAATAAGTTCAATTTTTGTGGCTTATTTTGAAACTTTTCGGCTTATATAAGTTTAGTACGGCACAATAAACTTATATAAGCCGAAAAGTTTCAAAATAAGCCAAAAAATGAGCTTATAAAACATAAGCTCACAAACAAATAAGCTATAAGCCGCCCCCCCCCCCCCCCCCCCCCCCCACCCCACCCCAATTTTATTGTGGGGGAGTGACACCCAATACTATATTATTTTCAACTTAGTTATAATTTCACAAACATAAGTCAAACATTCCCAAAAAACAATACCCCCAAAATTCTACATATGATGGTTTCTAGGTTTTCAACTAATACAAAATTTAACATCAATCTAACATAACAACAACGTACATTAGTAAATAAATTATAAAAATGGTTACCTGAGAAAAATGAAAATTGTGAGTCGCTAGTCAGTCTCCATCTCCCTATATTTTTTCTGCAGTTTCACAAAATGAGACCAAATTAGACTTTTATTTGGTGGGTCAAACAGTATTTGGGCCTATTTGGAATTCGTTGGGCCCACTGAACCTTCGTTTGGATTGTTTGCCTTGAACCGATATGGGGTGTTCACGGTTCGGATAATTAACCGAATAAACCGAAACTGAACCGAACATATAACCGAACCGAACTTGTAAAAACCAAACTGAACTGAATTAAAAATTCGGGTTTTGGTTTGGATATGAGTTTGTCTATCTGAACCGAAAACAGAATTTATGTAAATATATATATTTTTTTATATATTTATATTATTTTAAATATAAAAAATGTCCATTAAAATTTTATATTAATACAAAAAACACTTTTTTATGCTTGAATATTTTTTGCCAGAAATATATATAATTAAATTATATATATATATATATATATATATATATATATATATATATATATATATATATATATATATATATATATATATATATATATATATATATATATATATATATAATGTAATTCAAGTATAAAATTCGGTTTTCGGTTTTGACCCATAACCGAACCGAACTTCGGTTCGGTTCTCGGTTCGGTTCGATAATAGATGTTTTCGGTTCGGTTCGGTTTTCGGTTATGACTCAAAATTTTTTTTATCCGAACAACCCGAACCGAATAAACTGATTAACCGATAACCGAACCGATGAACACCCCTAAAGGGATATAGGGTGTTGATGAGTTTGCTTATTGGATTATTCGGTTCGGTGAATCCAGTTAAATATTTTTCTGGTAACACTGAAAACTGGCCGAACCGAATTCAAGTTGAATTAAACAGAACCAAAAATCGAGTTTAAATTTGGTTCGATTTCTAGTTGACTTGATTAACCCCAAATTACATAATTTGTATTATTTTTTTATTTAAATATATGTGAATTCGTTTTTCGATTCGTTTCGGTTTTGTCATTTTACCAAAACCATATCCAAGCTGAAAACCAAATATTTAAGTCAATTTGGTTTTAGTAAATTTGGTTCGGTTACAAATTCGATTCAGTTTTATTCGGTAAGGTTTTGTTTCAATTTTCCAGTTCTGTATTACCCGATTTGTGAACACCCCTAAACCAATACATTTAAATGATACTAATAATTTAAAATTTTTCTAACGCATTCTTGTATTAGATATCTCATACTCTCGTAGTATCTTGAACTAAACTTAAACTCGTAACTTTTTTATAATTGTTAACTCACATACCAATAGGCCAAAAACTTGTTTTCATGTTTGTTTTCGAGATGAAAAGTTATTTAGGCGACTAAATTTATTACTCTATGGTAATTTTAAAAAATGGACAGTTTGTTTTAGGCTTAACATAATAATTTTCGATGTGTTATATTTTATTCTTTTTCTCATTATTTTTACAATTGATATTGTTATGTGTCATCGTTTAAAAAAAAAAGAGCGATTGAGAATCTCGAGAACCTTAAACAAAAATGCAGAAGTGAGCGTATATGCATATAACTATCGACCAACATGTATATTGGTACAAAATACAAACTCATAAACATTGTAGCTTGACCCATGTTAGTTAGATTATAGAATTATCCTAATGTGCCTATATAAATACTAGTGGGTTATGTAATTAGGGAAGTGAATTTACCTTAATTAGAGTTGAGCATCTCATTTTTCCTAAATATTTGTGTTCATCATTTTATTAGTTTATAAAAAAGATAGGTTTTGCTAACAAAAGTTTGAAGAGTTATTGTTAAACAAATGATTGTATTACAAAATCAAATATGAATGATTCTTATTTGATGGAAAATCCAATAAAAGTGGAAACAATCTCGGAAAACAGTAATATTTAACCACACTTGATTTCGATTGGTTGAATTGTTTTCTTACAATTAATTATAGTAAATCATCTTACTATTTTATAATGCATTTTGCCTTTCTAAAAAAAGAAATTCTTAAAATTAAGCATTACACATTTCAATGCTAAAAGTACAAGTGGTTCAAAACAATTAGACATTTAATACCATAAATGAAATATAATTAGACATTTATAACTTTAGTAGCTACATGTACACACCACTTTGTCTTTGCCATTAATAGCCTTAAAATATTACAATTGTACATTAAATAGCATTAAAAACACCCCTACACTTAATATTACAATTATTTAAACGTAATGTACAACCCTCTATATAATTCCCAGCTATAAATGCAAACTTTTCCCTCCAAAATCCACATTCAAATCCACATCCAAATCAAATCAGATACAACCATAACCACACAAATCCGAATCCTGGACAAACCCTATGCATATCTCTTCAGCTTGCCTCGCCGTGACTCCCGTGAGTCACGGCTTGGCCCCACTCGGTTCCAACAGTCCGAGTCACATCAAAACAAACCCGAATCCAAAACCAATCACAAAAACAAGAAATTATAAGAAAAGAAAAGAAGAAATCAATCAAACTATAATCCACACCGAGTCACTGAGTCGACTCGGTGGTTCTTCCCAGTTGACCGAGTTGCGACATAAAAACAAGATCCACCCGGTTTTTCATGTTTAAAAATATTTAGTTAAAGGTTTTATCAAAAGAAATTATTATAAATCGGATTTTATTAAAAAGTAAAAATTAGGGCATGCTAAAAATGGTGTAAAGGGGAAATAATAAGGCGCGTGGGTTACCAAAACGGAGAGAGAAGTGGCGAGGGGAGGTGCGGCGGTGGTGGTGTACGAACTGTAGTGGCGGTGGTGGCGCGTGGATGGTATTACACGGTGCTTCGAGAGCTAATAAGCTCCAGAAATGCTAGAAATAGGTTGATCTATCGATTGGGAGGGAAAAAGGTCTCTCTGGAAAAATTATTCTAGCGACGGTGGTGCTGGATTCTGCTGGTGCTGGCCAGATATTATGAAGATCCGGTGAGGGAGTTTAGAGAGAGATAGAGAGAGTAGGTGGAATGTGTGTTTTATTATTATTTGTAAAATGAAATAAAAAGTTTTTATATTAAATGGGGAGGGGTGGATATGTAAATTGAAAAGTGAGGGTAGATAGTGTAAGATAGGGGCGGAGGGGCTATATATGTCAATTCGGCTAAAGTTTTCAAAAAACGATTCTGGACTCATTCAACATAGCATACGACTCGAAAAATTACGAAATTTGTGCCATTATTCACGAAAACTTTGTGTATCGAGAAGTCCTACGTGAAGAGTAGAATGCATATGTATATTTTATCTGTGACACTGTTTGTACACGCTACTAGATATTTTACGCCCATAAAATTTATTTTAGGGTACCCGCCGCCGCATCGCGCGAATAACCTACTAGTACTCTATTAAGTAACCACAACCCTCAAGGTTGTTATTAGCAAAACCAAAAAAATAACGTAAAAAAGTTTAGAAATTTTATATATCCTAAGTTCCTCTCTTTATTGTTAATTTTTCAAAGATTTTATATCAAACCGATATAAAAAAATGAGTTAGGTTAACTCTTTTTATGATTGCTTATTAAGTTTGTCTAGTGTTAGATAACTCAAATGAACAACTTGTTTTAAACATATCAAGGCTGATAATAGAATTACCGAACATCAATGAATATGATAATGATTATAGGTTTATATAAGCCATACAAAATTGTATAGTACACCTTTTAGTATAGGTTCCCATTTCAAACAAAATTGGCCCGAAAACTAATAAGAGAAAAAAAAAAAAAAAAAAAAAAAAGTTTGGACCCAAGTTGTATTCAACACATACAAAAAAAACGATTTCTTTTGTTGCAATAACAATGAATCATGTCTACGCTCATACAGTCATACCATCTAACTCTGCCAGTGTTTATGTTTAACTTACCAATCTAAATGAGTAAATTCTAATATGTACAATTTGCATCATCTTAAACTTATCAAAATTTGCACAGTATTCATTCCTCCTGGAATAAATATGCATCACAGAATTATAAGTTACAACAAAACTTGTGATATATTGAACTAAATTATGAAGGAAAAGTGAGTAATGTACAATCATACCTATATGTAACTGAAACACATTTACAATCACTTCCAATTTATGTATTTGTACCAACTAAGTCTCATAATGATGATATGTGAGATTACTCTAATGGGGCCGCAACATATATGCGATCTGGTCATTTAGTTGATGCAATCGACTCAAGAGAAAAAACCCCACAAATATAAAGTAAAGGTAGCAACGGATTAACAAGCAACAAGAAGTCAAACATCCAAATACTTTGAAAACAGCTCCAGCATTAAACTAAATTAACCCAGATTTCCAGAGACAGTGAACCAAAACACAGATCTTTAGTTATTCGCAAATATCAAACAATTTGACCAAATTACTAGTCAAAGCCTTAACCTGCCACAGTGATGCCATCAACTCAAAAGTATGATAAACACCCATATCAGTGGAAACAGAAACCTTAACAACTCATAAACACAAAATTTGCGACTTCTGTATGTGCGTAGATATAACAACTGTCCACAGCAGTCAGCAGAAACAACCGACTACCTACAATCAAGATCAGAATGCAAAGATACTATCTGAGTTACGAATTTTCTCTATCATCCAGCTTCATAGCAACCTTTAAGTAATCAGGCAAGCCAGATAAGGTTTAACACACAACTAGAGGACCAGATTTTATCTTTGTCCAAAAAAAAAACAAACAAAGCAAATTCTAAGACTCTAAATAACAGAGTTTAATGTGCCAGTGTATCTGAAATGTACAAGTGACATCACACCCATAGCAAACCAAAATATAATCCTCGACAGCTAAACTTTTTAACGAGGTTTCTCCACAAAAAGTAAATGCAAATTTACCTATTCGCTATGTAGCAAGCATAACAGAACAACTTTAGTAATACTGTTTCTCCACAAGTAGATGCAATTTTTATAATGAAAAGCATTTCATGGACCATCTCGGAAACAGATTCTAGGCAAATTGCCATAATTCACATTCAACTTTTTATAAATTGTACAAAATTTCCCTCGCAAAAGATATCACCAATTAAATACATATCTCAGATAACTTCCATAGCGAGTAACTAACAAAAAAAAGTTCAGGTGTTGACTTTTGTATCTTAAACAATTGATCCTGCTGTAAGACGAGAAAACTATGATATCATTTCTTCCAGATGTTAATAAGACCAGTTGCCAGCATCTTCAAATTCCCCCATAAAGATGGTTTCTCTCTTAACTCTTCATCTTTTTGTTGCTCAGGTACGTCACTCGTGATAACTTGTGTCTCATCATGTTGCTGTTCAGCTTTTGACTCTTCATCTTTTTGTTGCTTAGGCATGTCCCTCGTAATATATTGTATCTCATCATGATGCTTTTCAGCTTCTAACTCTTCATCTTTTTGTTGCTCAGGCATGTCACTCGTGATAATTTGTGACTCATGTTTTTGTTCAGCTTTTGACTCATCTATTTGTTGCTCAGGGATGTCTCTCGTGATATTTTGTCCATCATGTCGCCTTTCAGCTGTTGGCTCTGAATCCTTAAAAGCAAAGTTATCTCCCAAGAGAGATTCGTCTTTCAAATTCTGCTCCAGCTTCTCATGAAATTGACCTTGTCTATCATGACACTCTGTTACGATGTTTAAAGTATCATCTCTTGTAACATTGCTGTTTCCAGTGTCGGCATTGCTTGTTGATGGTTGAAGCCCCTTAGAATCAAAATTTGTGTCCAAATTGCTAACACATTCTAACCCACGATCTTCGTAAAACTTTTGGTCCATGGTTATTTGACTGTCTAACACTTCTTGACTCTCAGATGAAGCCTCAATGGCTATTTCTTTCGTTATTGTTTTGCTCTTGTTCTCCTTGATAGGTTCTTTCTCTACAGAAGATACTTTAACGTTGTACTCCATCTCCTGAAGCATCTTTTTGATAAAATAGTAACCGCCGCCTACTTCTTTCCTTGCGCTTGAAGGGGATGGGAATTTTCCCTGGTTCATTGCTCTGTACTTATCAACAAAGGATTCCAGCATCTTCTTCCGAGCAGCAATAGCTGCCTTTCTCTTGGAAATAACAGAAGCAGCAGAAGACCTTTCAGATTGCTGCACATTTGATCGAGCCACTAATTTGGAGATCTCAGTAACAACTTGTCTGGAAGAGTAAAAACGTCGGAACCCCCATTTAACGATCACCATCTAACACTAGGAAAAAAGATATTAAAATCTGAGAATCATCTTAGTAGATTGCAACAGCATCAATTTCACCCTAAGTGTAAACTTGTAATTGTTTATCCATGAAAATATAGCTTAAATACATAATTCCCATTTATATACTAAATTGCAATAAACCCATTTATATAAGCAGTAATCCCAAACAAACAGCCACCCACGATATACTAATATGTACCAAGGAAGAATAGTGAAGAACAAGTCAACTCCGATACAAAGAATACAATCAGAATGGTTTAATTATACAACAAATGGGGGCTATTTACATATGCACAGTGATTAGATAACAAAGGGGTTCAAAGGGGGAACAAACCCACGGCGAGGGGCAGCTAGCCACTCATAATCACCAAAACCGCGGCATGTGAAAGTCACGTGAGTGTGGTGGGTTCTATACGCTTGGAGAAATGCCTTTCAAAACAAATTGGTAGAAATGTGTTCACCTTATCATAATTTGAGGTATCCAAAATACCTGAATCTTACGATCTGACACAAACCTAAATTCGGATTAACCCGAATACTTACTAGAGCCAGTTTTGAATGTTAATGGCTAATTTAATTTGAGTTTGGAAAAACCTGAGTTTTAGCATTGAGTAATAAACTGTCATATTGCACAATTACAACTATAATAAACATTCAACAGTAACAAAGCAAGTCGAGTGGGAGAAGATGGTAAGATTGAACATGCTTCGGTTTTCTGTTTGATATCTCTTACAACAACAAACCCAATCCCGCCGGGGCAGGGTATCGGGCTGTTTGATATCTCTTGTGTTTGCATAATTCAAACCAGCTAAAGACTAATAATACATAGCATAGAATGGTCTTCCATTATTGTATGAAGAGGGTGTTCAAATAGCCTTATTTAAACAGCTTATTCTGTTATGCAGGAGCATATAGAATATAGATGCAATTTTGTATCTAACACTAATTACTAGTTTGAAAAACTGAATGAACACGAGCATAAACGTATTTCTTCATCTATCCAAACTGCTTATCAAGTGAGTTTGATATTCCTTATTTTAAATGTTTTTTACGCTAAAACAAGTAGATGCTAGGTAGTTAAAGGTGAAAGCGACCTCATGACAATGTGCTTGCCTTCCCTAGGGACTAAGTCGAGAGGCGACAAAAGGCGAGCGCCTTAGTGAACTTTTTATCCTTTACACATATGATTATGTCTAATTTGAATACATTGATTAAAGAAAAACATTCTTAACTTAAATCTTCATTTCTAGTAGAAAAACACCAAGCAAAGAGAAGTTTAATCAAATACTCAAAGTTTACTATCTTTATTGAGAATAATGATCAGCTAAGTCCTCATTTCCTATTTCTCCATCATTTCCAAAATCCACTATATCATCTTCATCTCCCAAGATTCTCGTTGAATTCATGTCGCCCTACTTTTAGATGACGATGCATTTCTTCTAGTATAACTGTATAATGTCTCGGCCACTAGCCATTACCCTAAGTCAATCCTTCTTACTCCCCAACTAATCCCTAATCACCAGTATTTATAATAGTATATTAGACGGTCAAATATGTAATCAGTTAACCTAAACTCAAGGATTAGCCTAATCGAATGGCTGCCTTAGCAACAAAGCGACACTTTTGTTTGTCCAAAAAAACACATGGCCTTTTTATTAAAAAAAACGCCTTGCCTTAGCGCCTAATAGCTCGCTTTTGACTACCTTGAGCAGATGCTAACCAAACTATATTCAAAACACCCTGAATTAGCGTTTATCAGGGTGTTTGGGTAAGCTTATTGTATTCTCAAAACTCAATAAGCTGTTCTAACTACCCAATCTACTTACGCGTTGAGGTGCATTTCTGAAAGATCTTATTTAGGGGGTGTTTGTTTAAGCTTATTTTTTGGGCTTATGAGCTTATGTGATTTCGGCTTATGTTTCATAAGCTCATTTTCCGGCTTAGTTTGAAACTTTCTGGTTTATACAAGCTTATTATGACATAATAAGCTTATATAAGTTTCAAAATAAGGCGGTAAAAATGAGTTTATGAAACATAAGCCAAAAACCACATAAGCTCATAAGCCAAAAAATAAGGTTAAAAATAAGCTGACCCAAACACCCTCTTTAGTCATTAAAATACAAACTGCTTAACATGCAAATCCTAATCATATGCTTTTAGAAAAAAACCAAAAACAAAATGGGTCGTTTAAAATAAGCAATCCTTAACACCCCCTCAATTATTTTACACATTTTAGGGGGTGTTTGGAACAGTCATTATAACAATATAAATAAGTATCCAAACACTAATTAAGGGTTGTTGGATGGATACCTGTGAAAAAGATCCGCCCACAGGTGACGCTGGTTCTCGGATCGCCGGAAGATGTGACTAGGGTTTAAAGGGGTTTTGACACGTCACATTCACTTTTTAGTGACATGGGGTACTACTGTTTGGTTTTATTATAGTACGGAGTAAACAAGTTTTAAGGTTTTCTTTATTAAAAAAAAAATGTTTTGGAAATAACGAAATATATCCTCACATAAAAATAAAATTTACGCGGTTAGAAAGCACTGGGTACGCTCTTGCCAAAGACCTCGTGCCGTTGGTAAAAAATGCTAACACGTCAGCAAAACACTCTATAACATAATAGATTCTTTGGCGCCACATCTTTTGCCGTTACTCTTGGCACGAAAAAATATTGTGCCGTTAAACAATTTTTTTTCTTCATTTTTTCATTTATATAAAATAATATATTTAACTAAAGTTAAATTTCAGTGTACCACCAATATTCAAAAGACCAAAGTTATTCAAAAGTTTCAACATTACTTCAAAAGTTCAAAAGTATATATTAGAGGTGCAAATACTAAACCAGTTTTTTTTTAACCGGTAAAAAAATCGGAACCGATTTTTAAAAAAATCGGTTTTTTTTAAAACCGGTCCAGTTTTTTAACCGAACCGGTTAGACCGGTTATACATTTTCAACCCAAATCGGTTTTTTACCGGTTTTATTTCCGGTTTTCTAAAAAAACCGATTTTAACCGGTTTTATTTAATTAATTTTTTTTTATTAACCGTTGCAAAAAAACCGGTTTTAACTGGTCAAACATGCGGTCAACTATCCGTTGCCAAAATATTACAATTTGTGTTTATGGTTGATAATTTGGATAGGGCGCGTTGCAAGAAATGTGGGAAATTTTATAACCTCACGTCTAATTCTACACTTAGGAATCATATGGGTAGTTGTAAGGCGGTCCAACAAAGTGATACGTCGCAAGGTACTATTGGTGCGGATGGTCAAGTTTTTATATATGGTAATGATGCGCTTCAACTTGATTTTACGAAGTTTGTCATTCAACAAGTGCTTCCATTCAACCACTTCGACAACGTCAAGCTTACGGAGATCATCAAAAGGAGGCTACAACCGTGGTATCAACATGTAAGTCGTACTACTCTTAGAAGTGATGCTTTTAATTTATGAAAAACGGCTAAAAAAGATATTATTGATGGTGTTGATACAAAAGTTGGGCTTACCTTGTTTGGACTCCTGCTCTCGTACCAATTAGAACTTTAGTGCTTTTGAGACCTGCGCACTAAGAAAGTAAACAACACCGTTAGGCTTATCGTGGGATTGTCTCCCACGATTAGACTCCGGCGTGAGAGTAAGTAATCGGTTTAGGGTTTAGTTGAAGAGTTAGGGATTGTGTGAATCGTACTTTTAATGAGAATATATCATTCTATATATAGGGGTGCAGGAACCGTGTAGGTTTCTTGCTCCTTACTCTTCGCACACGTAGTGCTTATCCGGGGTAAGGATATCTATTCCGTAAATAGAAGATCCTTATCTTATGACCGGTTAGTTTGGTTGGGCTTTGGACTTCGTGAGTCCAAGCCATTGGTATTATGGCCCAAGTCATTTGTCCTAACAGCCCACTCGTGGTGGGTTTGGGCTTAGTAATGTTTATCATTTAGGCTCGTGGCCCAACTATAGACTATACGTCATCATGTCCCCCCAGTCTAGTGTGCGCGGCTCGTAGCCGCGGGTACTAGACTAGTGAGAATAGCGGTAAGCGTGGCGGGAAAAAATCAAATACCTCACGCCCAAAAGTGGGAACAATGTATCAAGTCCCAAAATATCATAAGAAATGCTTCGAAAAACGGGGAGAGTGTCCACGTGTTCCTCGGGAAGAGGGAAAAAGTGTTGTACCTTGTATCATCCTAGCCACACGTTTTGTTAGTGGGATCCACGTGGCGTCCCTTTTAGGGTTTATGAGACTTATAAATATTACCGCCTCCATTCACTGTGGATCTCATAGTAAAAACATCATCCTCCATTTTCAAAAACTTTCAAAGCTTTCTTGAAATATTCACTGTTCGATTAGGTATCTGCGCGTGCGCAATTGTATTAAGTCGTGTTATATTTCAAAAATGGTTGCTCAGTTGCACGAGTTTCGCTCTGCGATGGATGAGGATGATGTACGTCAGTTTTCTTCTGATTACTTCATTCCTCTCGACGTCCATCCTGAAGCACCAGATGTGGACGCGTGTATTGCCGATTTCCCCGATGGGAAGATAGGTTTATATACACGCTTTTTTGATTACGCGAATTATCGTGTACAAATATCCTTATTTTTTTAGTAACGTGCTCAATTTCTACCAACTTCATATCTCACAGCTGCACTGTATAGGTGCAGCGAAAATATCCAACTTTGAGATAAACTGTCGGTTACTTGCCATCAACCCGACTGTCGATCTATTTCGTGCGTTTTACCACACGACGTGGGCGCACGGGTGGGTTTCTTTTGCAAAGCGCTCGGGGCGCCTTCAATGTTATACCGATAAAGTAGATTCCTTAAGGCATTGGAGGGAGTATTTTTTCTGGGTGGATGATGTTGTGTTTCCATCGCGCTTTGAGTTCTATACTCAAGGGTCGCTGCCGAGGGATGAGCGTCCCGTCCCTGGTTCGTATAGCGTCGCAGATGCGGATACGATTGATAATAATCGCATTCCCATTAACTCCTATCCTGAGGAGTTTTTGGTGCATATGGGGCTGAGTCGCAACTATTTTGATGGTGCTGACGAGGTTCCAACCTTCATTGATGGGAACAGCCAGGGTGGGTGCTCATCCTTTCTTGCCTTTGCCTCTATAATGTAAGTATTTGTTTGTATTTCTCCAATAACTAAGTTGTCCTTGTTATTTGTTTCTGCCCTTCGCAGAGATGGATTTGTTCGTTGTGGTGAAATTGAAGGAGCCTAAGCACGTGACAGTGGGAGTGCGTTCCCTGAGGGACGGTGAGGAGCCTATCTTAGAGGCTACTGCGGGGCACCTGGCGGCGTTTGGGTCCGTTGCACGTGAAGATTCTCCACCTGCGGCTACGCTTGTTGTGCCAGTGCAAAGTGTTCCTCCTACTGGGGAGCAGTCTCCCGTGGTGGAGGAGGCGCATGTTGAGTCTTCCAACAGCGTGGAGATCCTGGAGCCTGTTGCGGAGGCTCAGGGGGGAAGCACAAGGAAGCGTCTTCTGGTGGTTATGGTGCTGGCACTTCCAAGAGGAGGCGCCATCTGATTGCTGATGAACAGTCTTCCACATCGGATGATATGTCTATTTCTGGCACGGAGAAGGATCTGTCCAGGTCCCCACCTCTTGTGTAAGTGTGTACAACTTCCATCTTCCATATTTGTTACATCCTCGCACTAACTGTACCTTTTTTGTTTTGTAGTGGCCATGCTGCAAATGATGATGATGCGGTGTTTACTGATCGTGCAGTATCACCGCAGGCTGCTCGCGTGGAGGAGCCTTTGAAGGCAGCAGCGCAGATGTCTACACATGAGTTGGTGGAGGAGCTAACTGTTGTTGCTGCTCGCCAGGCTGAGTTGGTCACTCAGCTAAAGGCGCAGGCTGTTGTGGAGGGGGGGGGGTACTCTTGCTCAGAAGGATGAGGAGGTTGCTCTCCTGAAGGCGCAGTTGGCTGATGCGCGAAAGGAGGTGGAGTCCACTACTGCTTATGCGAGGAAGCTCGCAGATGAGAGGCTGTCGCTACTGGTTGATCTAAACCAAGAGCGCAATGAGATGCGGGAGTACAGGTCAAACTTCTCTTGGGGCTTAAAGTACTTGCAAATGAAGAGGGGTGAGCACTTCGCAAGTCTTGATGAGTTTTGCAAGAAGATTGAGGGCAAGCTGGCAGTGCAGGAGGAAAAGCTGCGCAGGTTGAGCATAGAGTATGATGAGGAGTTGTATCCTCATCTTATGTCCATGATTGCGGAGCACAGGTACTTGTTGTACATTATCCTTGATTATTACTTGTATTTTTTCCTTTATGTCTAACGCATTCTCTGCTGTTTGTGCAGGTGGTTGATCAGCCATGGCTTGCGTCTGGCGGCCATGGGCACGTTGGAATCTCCAGAGGTCGTGAGTTCCTTTGGTAAGGTGGTGGAGTGCGCCGTTGCTCGTGGCAAGGCGCAGGCTGTGGAAGAGCTTGCTGAGGGCCAGCTACTGACCGTTCCTCTCGCTGAGGTTCCTGAATATAATGTTGATGCTTTTGAGGAGCTTGTAAAGGCGATGGAGGGGATGAAGCTCTTCGAGCTTCCACACATTGCGCGGCTGAAGCGCGACCAAGATTGTCCCATCACAGTAATAATGGCGGGATTAACTCTGGGGAGGCATATCTTGGAGGACGCAAGGGCTCAATCTGATTTTTACTTGAAACCGGATGAGTCTCAGTTGCAGGTTCCAGTGTTCGCGAGGCCGCGTGATATTCTTAACCCCTTCGCTATTGAGAAGGAGGTTCCTCTGAAGGAGGTTTTGGAGCGTCATGCAGAGAGGGCGGCCATGAAGAAAGGTATCAAAGGGAAAGCCACTCTCTGCGGTGTGGGTGCTGCGCATATCCCTAGGTCAGATGGGGTTGCAGTCAGTGTGGCGACCGTGTCACCGAAAGATGCGTTGCTTTTGAAGAAACTCCAAGAGGCTGGGAGTTCTACTGACTAAGAACGCAGCCCTCAACGCTGTCGTAGCTTGTAGATATGTATAACTCGTAGTTATAGCGTTGTAAAAACTCGTGGTTTTTGTTTGAATGAAAGTATGGGACTTTTGTATGTATATATCGTTTTGTACTTAGATATTTTGTCTTTGTTATGTGAAAGACTTTCCAAGAGTTACGATGTGCATATAATATCTTGTATTGTGTCCATAACTTATGTATTAAGTCCGTAACTTAATAAATAAACGTTTGTGGTCCATGACTTTAACAAACCTGCAGGTAGGTTTGTAGCGTGCTACATTTATTATGTTGAGGGACCAAGGGTCTTGGTTTCTTTAGTTCGTCTAAATTTGCACGGTGTGCGTTGATGCGCATTCATCGGGGGATGCGTGTTAAACTAAAGTCATAGTCGTGTATGAAGTTAGTGAATGTACGTACGAACTTAGGGGTCAATTGTTTTGAATCCATGTGGTGGTATGCAGCGTACTGCGACTACCACTCTATAGGAGTCAATTGTCTTGAATCCATGTATTGTTAAACGCGTACAGTGTGCGTTGAAGTGCATCCATCGTGGGATGTACTTTGAACTTACTCCAACGTCTTGACAGTAAGGTGTTTAACAAGGATACGTAATCCGATGTTGATGGGTTTGCAACCCTCTTACTCAACGAGTATTTTAGTAGGTTTACTCATCCTGTCTGCCCTCGTGTGGTCTTAATAGGTGCATGCACGCCATGTAGGCAATAATATAAAGAAACAGAATTGAAACATAAATGAATAATGTGAGCAATAATGTTAAAATGTGTTGTGGATTTAGCTAGAAACCACAACGTTTTATTAATTCTTGCAAGTTAAAAAGTAAAGACAATTTCCTAAAAAAAAGTAAATACACAGACAATTATTAAGCACTTACGAAAGTGCATCCTTCGTGGGATGTGTCAGTGTGTGGGCCGTAGCCTAAAGGTAGCATCTCTTGAGATTGCAAATGTTCCAGGTTCGTGGTAGCTCGTGGCCTTTCATGTCATGCACTTTGTATGCGCCATTGCCTAATGCCTCTGTGACCTCGTAAGGTCCTTCCCATTTAGGTCCGAGTTTGCCCGTGTCTTCTGCGTGGCTTGCATCGTTGGCGCGGTATACAAAGTCTCCTGGTTTGAAAGAAGTGCTTCTGACTCTTGAATCATAATACTTCTTCATTTTTGATTTAGCTTTTGCTTCGCGTATAGCTGCCCTTTCGCGCCTCTCCTCCAACAGGTCTAAGTCGATGCGTCGTTCATCGTCATTTGTTGTGATATTGATTTCCGATGTACGGAATGTTGGCATTCCAATCTCTGCTGGTATGATAGCTTCTGTCCCGTAGACAAGAGAGAAAGGTGTATCGCCGTTGCTGACTTAGATCTCTGTGCGGTGGGCCCACAGAACATGCGATAGTTCATCTACCCATCGTCCTTTATGTTTGTCCAAGCGCGCTTTAATTCCTTCACCCAAACTACGATTCGCGCATTCTACTAATCCATTTGTTTGTGGATGTTTAACTGACGCGAAGTGCTGTGTGATGTTTAATTGTGCGCACCAGTCTTTGAATGGGTTGTCACATAATTGTTTTCCGTTGTCCGAAATAAACTCTCCAGGTAGGCCAAAGCGGCATACAATGTTGTCCCAAACGAATCGTTTGACCTGGTTTCCTGTGATACTTGCCACTGCTTTTGCCTCGATTCATTTGGTGAAGTAGTCAACAGCAACAATGAGGAACTTAAGTCCTCCTGCCGCGACTGGAAAGGGTCCTGCAATGTCAATTCCCCATTTATGGAATGGTCATGGTGAGGTGATGGGTGTTATGGGTCTGTGGACTTGGCAGTCGCTGCATCTTCTAATCATGTCTCGCGCGTCGCGGTGCATGGTAGGCCAATAGTACCCGGATCGCAAGGCACGCGCAACAACGGACCGTGGTCCTGAATGCATGCTGCAAGATCCAGCGTGGATTTCCCGGAGTACGTAGTCTACCTGAAGAGGTCCGACGCACCTAAGCCATGGTTGTAAGAATGAACGCCGATATAGGATACCATCTCGAAGTTCGAATCTCTGCGCTGTGCGCCGTATCCGTCGAGCGTCCTTTTGTTCCTGGGGGAGTGTTCCCTTGTTAATAAAATCCGTGATGGGTGTCATCCATGTAGGATGTTCTTCCTCTATCACTGTGAAAATTTCCATCTCAGAGATGGATTTGTTCTTCAAGGTTTCCACCAATACCTGTGTTTGACAGGTGTGCGAAGCTTGTAGATGCAATTTTACTTAACGCATCTGCTTTTTTATTTTCTCATCGTGGGATTTGTTTGATGGAAAACTTGTCAAAATTCTTGATCAGGGACTTGGTCTTATCGAGGTATTGGATCATGTGTTCCTCTTGGGCCACATACTCGCCTAACACGTGGTTAGCTACTAACCGTGAATCCACATTAGCTTCTAGGTTGCGTACACCCATTTGATTTGCTATGCGGAGTCCAGCCAGTAATGCTTCGTATTCTGCCTCATTGTTTGTGGCTGTGAATTCGAAACGCAGTGCGTACGTGTGTTCTACCCCTTCTGGGTTGAGGAGGATAAGACCTGCACCTGATCCTTTTGCGCACGAAGAACCGTCCGTGAATAGAACCCATGGTTCTTGTAATGGTACGTCAATCTTCGTTGGTGGAGTTCTCAATGATGAAATCAGCCAGTATTTGTCCTTTGATCGCGGTGCGTGGCCTATAAGAGATGTTATGCTCGCTCAATAACACGCTCCACTTTTGTAGCCGTCCTGATGCATCAGGTTTAGAGATGATCTGCTTGATGCGTTGGTCCGTGATTACAGCTATTGGATGCGCTTGGAAGTACCTGCGCAGTCTCTTAGCTGCGAATACTAAGGCTAGGACCAATTTCTCCATGGCGGTGTAGTTAGTCTCTGTCTTCTTGAGCGCTTTGCTTACAAAGTATATGGGTGTTTGAACAGAGTTTCTGTCTGTCAGTAGCACCGCGCTGACTGCTCCGTAGGTCGTTGATAGATACATGATCAATTCTTCCCCTTGTCGGGGTGCGACAAGCTTGGGTAGCTCTGCTAGGTTTTGTTTGAGCTGTTGGAAAGCTTCTTCTGCCTCTGGAGTCCATCGAAAATCCCCCTTTTTTGTACACTTCGTGAGTGTTTTAAAGAGAGGAAGTGACTTGTCCGCTGATTTAGACAAGAATCGATTTAGTCCGGCTAATTTGCCGTTTAATGACTGGACTTCCTTTAGTGTGCGCGGTGAAGGAAGTTCGATGATTGCTTTTGTTTTTTCTGGGCAGGGTTTAATGCCATCGGGTTCTATTAGGTACCCAAGGAACATGCCTTCTGTTGCTCCAAAAGTGCACTTCTTGGGGTTTAACTTCATATTTATTCTTCCCAATGTCCTAAACGTCTCCTCGATGTCACGCACCAATTCCTCTTCGGCATGGCTTTTTATGACTAAGTCATCGACATAGACCTCCAAATTACGACCCACTTGCTTCTCAAATGCATTATCCACTAACCGTTGGTATGTGGCTCCGACATTCTTTAAGCCAAAGGGCATTTTTGTGTAGCAATATACACCTTGACTCGTGTGGAAGGCTATTTTTTCTTCATCCTCCTTGGCCATTTGAATTTGATGGTATCCTTTGTATGCGTCTAGGAAGCATTTAAAGGGATATCCACACAAGGATTCTACTTTCCAATCAATTTCTGGTAGCGGATAGCAGTCTTGTGGACATGCTTTGTTGAGATCGGTGAAGTCCACGCACATTCTCCAACTACCGTCGCTCTTCTTTACCATCACTGGGTTGGAAATCTAGTCGTGGTAATAGACTTCCCGCATGATACCTGCGTCTACAAGCTTGTGTACTTCCTCCAAGATGGCTTTTGTGCGCTCTGGAGCTTGTCCGCGCTTTTTCTGCCATATTGGAGTATATCCTTGTCGGATTTCTAACTTGTGCTCTGTGATTGCTCGTGGCACTCCAGTCATGTGTGTGGGTTCCCATGCAAAGATGTCCAGGTTCTTTTGCAGTAGTGCGCACACAGCTGTTCTGCCCTTATCGGACAGTGATCCCCCAATTAATATCTCTTGGTCAGGATAGTCTGGGCAACTTTCAGGTTTGTCACCTTGGTTGTGCGCTGTTCTGGGGCGTGGGGAGTTTCATTTGTCACTGCGTTGCACTCTTTTGGGAGTACGGTGGTATTGTAGAGGGTAACGATACCTCCTTCTACTGGGAATTTGAGCATCCCATGCGCTGTGGATGGCACCGCGCGCATGGCTAATATTCCTGGTCTCCCAATAATGCCATTGTATGACTAGGGAGACCTGATTACCATGAAGTTCATCCATGCTTTTGTGGAATGGTATTCATTACCGATTACCACAAGTATGCGCAATTGTCCCATGGGCCAAATCTTTTCACCTGTGAAGCCAGTGAGCGACGTCGTGGCCGGAATTAGCTGGCTTTGTATTTCAGGTTGTAGCCTCTTAAAGCAGTGTTCGTACATGATATCCGCGGACGCTCCTCCGTCAACGTACATGCGTTGGATATCGTGACCCCCCGCTTGTATCTCGATGGTGAGTGGTTCTATCACTGCGTTGTCCGCCGTGAGAGTGGGAAAAGAGATTTGGTTTCCCTTGGAAAACCTTTGGCTGACCTTTTGCTTCGTCTTTCGTTGCCATGATTGTATCATGTATATTGTGTCGGCCTTGCTCTTTTATATCTCTTTTTTAGCCCCATTCTTTTGTCTATCTTTTCCCTCCTTGATGTTTTTAACGAGGTGGTCCATCTTTCCTTCTTTTACTAATTTGTCAATTAGTTGACGCAGCTGGACACATTCGTTAGTGCTATGACCCTTCTGCTCATGGTATTCGCAGTATCCTCCTCCTATGCGCTTCTCTTCTGGGGTGCGCATAGGTGGAGGTTTTGGGAAGTTTGCTCCCTCTGCCGCGAATATTTCCTTAGGGGTTTTTGTGAGTGGGACGTACTTGTCGTTATCCCGTCCACTACCTTGGTTGCGGTAGTTTCTGTTGCGGTTACCACTTTGGTCATTGGATTGTCTCCTAGACTGTTCTTGTGGTTTAAAGGTTGAGTAACCTTTTTTACTGTTCGCCGCCGCTGCTTCCCCTTGGATGAAGGACCTGGTGCGCTTTGTTAGCTCATCAAAGCTTTGGGGTACTTTGTCGTTTAGCTTCTGTATCAGCTCTGGGTTATTGATCCCATTCATGAACCCTGAGATTTTTAGTACCTCGGGTCATGCCTTGACTTGTATGCATTCATCCTTGAAGCGCTCCATGTAGGCGCTTGTGGATTCCCCTTGGCGCTGTTTTACTCTGGCTAGTTCTACGGGGTTCTTTGCGCACTTCTTTCTTTGCGTAAAATTTAGGCGGAATGCCTTCCGCAACTCTTTAAACCAATTTATGCTTCGTCGTGGAAGCTTGCTGAACCATGTTCGCGCATTCCCTACTAACGTAGAGTTGAACATATGACACCACACAGGTTGTGGCCAATTTTCGATAGCAGCTACTGACTCAAAAAATTTTAGGTGATCATCAGGATCACCTGTTCCATCATATGTTTTAATATTGGTGGGCATGCGCCTTCTCTTGTCATCTGAGAAATCGCTTATGCGTCGCGTGAACGCATCAACCTTATGGCGACGCCAAGGAAGGGAAATATCTTCGTCCTCCTCATGCCGACGTCGGTTTTTAGACTTCCAATGTCCCGTCTCTCTATCCTCGTTGTCCGAGGAGTTACTTGAAGAGGAGTTGTTCCTTTTGTGGCGCTTGCGCCGTTTTTCCTCGGAGTCTGAGCTTGGAGGGCTTCTACTTGGAGAGTGTTGCCTCCCAAGCCTATCCTGGATTCTTCTGCTTCCTGACCTTGAGACACTTACGCTCGGTGAGCGTTGTCATCCTAGTCTGTCTTCCATCCTTCGGCTACCAAGTCTAGCGTGGACATTGGTTTGCCTCTCGTTGCCTTCGTATTCCTCCGAGTATTGAGAGTTAGATGCTGTACCAAGTCTATCGTGGACGTTGGTGCGCCTCTCGTTGTTTTCGCGTTCATAGTGACGTGATGGAGATTTTTCTGGGCCAAAGTTTAGCCGGTTTTGCAGGCTATGACTTGACCTTCTTTTTGCTTCCTCTCGCATGAGACTAGTTAAAGCCTCATAATGTTGGGACACGAAGTTGTTCAATGTCAACTCAGGCGTATCTTCTTCTATTGAACAAACAAAATCAAGTGCAATTGCATTCTCTAAGGTATCATCATTTACCCTCCCCTTACACTTAAGCTGAACATTGTCCCCAATGTTCAATAAAAAGGATGTAAAAGTAACGAAGGTAAAAGAATGAAACAAATGCTCCCCTGATTCGCTCGGTGTGGATAATATGATAACATGGTTAGATCCTCCTCCAAGAAAATGAATGTTGAAGGCTTCCCTCCAGAAATATCAATCATCTTCTTGTCAAATATAACCTGTTAAACCTGATAAAACAATCATGGCAAACCTCGCGTAAAATCGGCGGCAAACTCTATATATACTAAAATCCTAGAAAGGAGATTAAGATATAATGCTTGTAGAATGAATATTCGCAGATTTCCTGGAGTTTATAAAACTAAAGATTTAACAAAAACTCTAAGACTCCAGCAGAAAAACAAAACCCGCAAAATTTCCAGAATTTTACACTTGACGCCGTCAGAAGTGACCTGCAGAAATTTCATGTTAAGTTTTCGGAAAATTTCTGGAAAAACTCACGCCTTAATTCCTGGAAATCCTGCAAAACATCATTATGACTCGATACAAGCATTTGACTCAAACAAACACTAATATGCACATTCGTTTAATATTGTTGTGATTCACGCTCAATCTCGTTTTTAGAAACAAATTTAGATTTCCCTTACACTTATATTTTGCAAAATACCTTTATATGTAGTCAAGACGAAGTTAAAAACAAAATAAAGCATTTTCACAATTTATTTTAAAACATGAGCCACAAACAATAAAAATAAAACACACATACGGAAACAAATAAAATCAAAGAAACAAACAATCAAACAAATAAAGCTTGGGTTGCCTCCCAAGAAGCGCTTGTTTTTGTTCGAGTCACGAGCCTGACTCTACCCTTATTTAACAGAAATAGGGGAGGTTTTCCCTACACTTAGGATTAAGTGTGGGTGATAGTAGCAATACACACCCTTAGGGTGGAAATATGCCACGTGAGGGAAGAGTGGTGGATGCATTATATGCTCAAACGGGTGTGCTCCTTTTATCATAACCTTTCCTAGTTTATTTGGGTCAATAGGTGAGTTGAAGTTTTCTCCTAAAAAAGGATCATCTTCTATCAATTTCGAGAGACTCCTAGTTGGGAATCCATCTTGACCTAATAAACTCGGTTTAAACCTATAATATTTCTTGTGGTCAATCATGAATGGGTGATGTAAGCATGTAAGGTTATGTTCCACTCCTATATTGGCTTCCTCTCTACATGGCTTAAAGTCTACCACCTTTATCCTAAGACTACCCGGACTATATGGGTTAATGGGTGGGTCGGCTCCTCTTTTGTCTCCTAGATGTATATCTAAGGATGGAAAGTTGTGTGAAGATTGAGGTTCTGGTTCATCAACACTAGGAAATTCCCTAGAACTAAGAGTAAGGTTATCACTACAAGTATTCAAACCTATATCCTCTAGTGGTGTTTAGTACAAGGGTTCTACTCTATCGGGATTCCTAAAGTTTCTTCTACTTCTTCCGGGTAAGTCACGGGTAGTGTGTGTGCCTCAACTGGTGGTGGGACTTGTGGAGTACTTAGTGGACTTGAATTTTTCGCCTTATCGTCCATCACATCTAGATCACCTATGTGCTTATTATGTATTTTGCTGAAGTCAATCCCCAACATGCACCTAGGTGTCTCAAATCCTTTTATATTCATCTCAAATTCTTGGTCCGATTCATAAGAATCATTCTCAATAACTTGATCACTATGTTCTTTTTGCCTAAAGGATTCCTCATGTTCATCATATGTCTTAGTGAAATCTAATCCAAGCATGCACCTAGGTGGTTTGACATTAACCATCTCACAATATTGGTCGGATTCATAAGAAACTATCCTAGGTGAATGCTCATATGATGCATAGGTTTCACTAAATGAGGTATTTTGAGGGTTTGATGGAGTTCCTAAGGTGACTTTCTTAAAAGCTTTATGCGTTTGGTCTCTTTTCTCAAGGTACTCACTAAAATCAATGTGAGATCCTGTCCTCCTCATTTCAATCCATTTTGATATATCCAAATTAGTATAATTATACTTCTTCATGTAAAACTCTAGTGTCGGGTTTGGTGGATTCACGTTCTCCATAATGGTGAACGGAAGAGTCAATGGAAAGGTTTTACGAACAAAGAAAAGATAGACTAAAGAAAGCTAATAAAATGAAAATAAAAATCTCACTAAAAAGGAATCTAATGAGTAGACCTAATCAAAATAAATTTCAACCTAAACAATAACTATTCCCCGCCAACGGCGCCAAAAACTTGATGCGTAGGATTGCACCCTCGCAAAAAGTTTTACCTTTCAAGGGATCTCATGAGGCTTGCAATCCCCACCAAGCAGTGTACCTGACCGATGTAGTATAGTGTAGTGGCAAGTACCAGGGGATTGATCGTTCTCTCGGGGAATAGTGTCGTTAGGACCAAAACTTAATTAAATTAGGTCTAGATGTGATGGATGATTCTTTTTGTATTTTTTTTATAGTTTTGTAGAAAGCAAGTAAAAATCTCGGGTATTGAAAGAGTGGGCGGAATTAGTTGCTAGTCAACTAACCAAAATAACTACAAATGCAATAAAAATAAATAACAAGAAAGTAAATGTTGAGAAAAACAATAATAAGAGAAACGTGTTTACTTAGATTTCACTACTCCCTAGCTATCTTTCATTAATTGAATAGTTTGTTACAATTGCGTGGATTACGGGTTATATTCCTTAATACCATTCGTGGGGCCGTGTACGATCTTCCCCAACTCTATAAGTTTCTACCTCTTCCTATGTCGAGCCGACAACTAGCTCCTAACATGGCCTCCTTAGTAGTCACTCATGCATTAAATACAACCATTAAAATTGTAGTACACATCCGATTCATGTTTCTTAAGACGTTCAAGCATGTTACCAATTGGAAGTATGCCAGTTTTCTTAAGCCTAACATCGATATCATTCATCCAATACAATTAATAACAAACAATCAACCAACAATCAATAGCTAGGTTTCATTACATCTAAGCAAATGCAAACAAACCTAGCCTAGCATGTTAAAGTAAAGACAAGCGTAAGATAGAATCAAACAACACATAGACATATTGGATGATTATTGGAAGACTTATATTTATTGAAACATGGATGAAAGAAGGGTTTGAAACCCCTACAATATGATGAAAATTCGACCTAGGGTTTGTGGTAAAGTTCCTCCAAGAGTTCTCTCCCCAATGAATGAAATTTAGAAAAATATATATAGAAAATACAATCTGACGGCGTCACGTTATACATGTGATGCCATCAACTAGCCGCCAATACTTTCCTCGGATTGCCTAGATCCAGATCTGACGCCGTCATGTGTAATTCTCCTCTTGGCCGTCACGTGTTAAATTGCTCTTGACGGCCTTGATTTCCCAAAGCGTGATGCCGTCACGTTCTAAGTCCCAAAAACATTCTGGCGCGTCTCGTGTAACTTTTTATCCACCGCTTTGCCAATACGTGACGCCGTCATCTCCAAAGCGTGACGCCGTCAGGTACTAATTCCAGCTTGATTTTGGAGACTTTTCCGTTTTCTTCACTTTTCGCTTAAAAAATGTCTAAAATGCTTCATTTTCCAGATTTCTTCTCTAAAGTATCTAAAATGACAAAATGAACGATTTGAGGCAATATTTGATCAAATAATCACGACTTAGGGCTTAAATGACCCCCTAAAAGCGTAACACTTTTCGCCTCATCAGTGACGACCCCAACTATATATAAGATCTCAAATTTTTAAATTTAACGATAGTTTTAAAAAATTATTTGGAATTTATGCAACAAAATATGGTCACCAACAAAACCTAATTGTTGATCAAATGTGGGCCAGATCGTCCCGAATGGCAAGAGACATTAATATAAACCTTTATAATAGTTTATATGAAGACGCTACAAAGCGTCAACGAACATCGGCCCTAACAAGTGAATTGAGACAATATATGGCTATAAACTTTTTAATAACTTTAAGTCCCAACGAGTTTGCACACTTTGACATTTTGGTTTGGTGGAAAGAAAGGGAAATCCAATTTCCAATTTTATCCGCTATGGCTCGTGACTTATTAGCGGTCCAAGCTTCGACGGTAGCTTCCGAATCGGCCTTTTCTACTAGTGGTAGAATTATAACGGAAAGAAGTTCAAGACTATCCCCCGAAGCCGTGGAAGTATGTGTATGTTTGAAAGATTATTTAGACGGAGTAGATAGGATACAACATGAAACATTGTTGGAAGGTCCGATATTAGATAAAGAAGTTGAAGAAACTATAGCAAGAGAAGAAGATGAAATGGAGATATCACCTTCGAATACCAAAGGCGAATTAGATGAAGGTGAGTTTGAAGAATTTGATGTTGAAGACGTAGATGTACAAGAATTTTTGGAAGAACATGATCTTGTGTATGTTGAGGCAACATTGATGAGATCCCTTAATGTTTTAATGCTGACAAATAAACCTTCGAAACACATAAAATAACAAACGTTAGCCAAAATTCCCCGACACACATACCTGCTACTGGCGCGCTGACGCGTGGGCGACGCGCCAGGCTTCTGTGAATGTTGGGATGAATTTTGAAAGTCGGCTTTCCCCTTACCTGAAAAATGTGGATCTTTCAATACAGGTATGAATATATTATGTGTTTAATTGAGAACACTCGAAACGAGTTTTGGGATTAGAGAGATCCAACTTTTAAAACACCCGCTTTCGGGAAAACGCCAACTCATGTTTTCTAACTCTCGCCTATAGCCAAGGCTTTTCTAAACCTAGGGAGCTTATATGTTTCACGTAATATCAAGTGAAATCATTCATATGCTCATAACCCGTGCTTACGTCTTCTCTAATCACGTAACGGGTTTACTCCCTTATTGGTCAAACTAAGTCAAAGGTCACTTTGCGTAAACGCATCCATTCCCGCATGGGATATGCTTTACATCAAGGCAAAGCACTTGGCTTGTTTGTACCAAGGTGTTAGTTGAGAACGTCGAGTCGTGGAAAGTCACGAGTTATGAGATTATGGATTCTGGACGTTGAGTTACTTGAGATTATAAGTAACCTTTGATTTTCTCAACTCATAATCACAATTGTCTAAACCTTTTTCTTTCTTAATGATAATTGATTATTTCTTAATATCCTCTTAATCACATTTTACATAACCTAATCTTATCCTCAACATACTCTAAATATTCCCTTACACCTCTTACACCTTTACATCTTTATCTCACAAACTCCCACACAAAGATTCCCCTTTTTCAATATTCCCTTCTACTTTATACATTCCTCATATACACTTTTCTACACACACTACTCACATACATATACCTTTACATTCAAAATACACACACTTCACTCACATACCTCTCTTTACACACACTAGGCTCCCCATCAAATCACCCTTACATTATTCCTTACACATACAACTCACTCTTACACATATCTCATCCTTACAACTTATTCCTTACCAACAACTTTATTTTTAAAATACACACACTACTCACAACCATCTCATTCTCTACACACACTAGGCTCCCCATCACATCCAACTCTTACATATTCTCTTACACACATCTCTTCACTCTTATACAATCCAACTCATCTCTTATATTTTCTTACACACTCTTCATCACAACCATCCATTTCTCTACAACACATCTCAACCATCCATTTCTCCTTCCTCCCCAGGAAATGGAATATTCTTTGGAATATGCTTCTCCTAACCTAACCATGGTTCACTTCTAATCAAACTATGGTTAGTTCCTAACTCATCCATTTCTTACCCAACTATGGTTAACTCTTAACCACACTAAGGATGGAACATTCCCTTGGATACACCCTTTAACCTAACCATGGTTCACCTTCTAACCTAACCATGATTTAATCTCTATACACTTCCTTCTAAACCTAACCATGGTTACTTCTTAACCTAACCTCACTCACTCTTCCCTTTAGAGGAATATCCCATGGCATATTCTCTTATCTCTTTTATGCCATGTGAGGAATATTCATCCCACCCCTACTCAATTAATTCTTCTATTCTTTCTATCTTTGATAATTGATTTCTTATAAACACTTCACAAAAACATTTTCCAAATTGGCTATTTGAGTTGGTAAACCTTTGATTGATTAATATTAAGGTTTAGTGTGAAGTACAATTGGGGGGTTTAGCAAGGTTAGGTATTTACAAGACCAAAACTCAAACATTTGGGAAAAATGTTACAGAGCCTCTGGCGCGTCACCCACGCGTTGACGCGTGGGCAACACGCCGGGCTCGGTAAATTTTTCCCAAGTTGGGTCTTGGCCTATAAATACCCCACCTTGGCTCTTGTATTCCTCACCCTTTGCCATTATTCTTTCTCTCTAATCCTCTAATTATATATTGTGTTCTTAGTTAAACACACTAACATCTTTGAAAGAACACATCTCCTTGCAAGGGAAGAATCACAAGAACTTAATCCACTCTTGTGATTGTGTCTAGGAACTTCTATCTATACCATTTCTACTAGAATCGAGTCATTAGGTTAGGTTAGGGCTTGGTTCAAAGAAACTTTATTTATTCATTCAATTGGTTGTAAGGGAAGTCTTGTGTCTTGGTGACCAAGCCTAGATCATTGGGGATCTAGTTGGGGTTTGATACTTGCGGTGGGAAGTCTTAGTAGTGGTCTTGGTAACCATTAGGTAAATTCGAATCGCGAGATTCTTTTGGGTGGTTTCCGAGGGCGGAATACTGTGGGAGTACGTTCTTTGTGAGCATCGATATTGGCGAATATCGGTGGAGTGAATTGTAACGGTTTGTAGTCCACCGAAAGGATTATACTTGTGAATAGTATCGTGTCGTGGATTCGCAACTGAACGTATGGATAGTCTAAACCCCCCATCCCGAACCAGTATATATCGTGGTGTCTTTCTTTACTCACTTTATGTACTTTGAATTGTATTTGTGGTTGTTGTATTGATTGTACAACCTCTTGGTTCATCTTCGTAGCTTAATTTTTTTTAAACGTTCTAAAATCCGAAGAAGCCGTATTCACCCCCCCCCCTCTACGGTTCTACAGTGTAGTTGAGACTTGAGTATAACGGGTTATGGCAATGCCGAAGCTCGATATACTTGAGTACACTAATTTTTTTTCGGGTGATAGCCATGCCGAAGCTCAAAATGTATTAGTATTTATATATTTTTATGATTGTATTGTTTAAATAAAAGTTATGATTGTATTATTTAAATAAAAGTTATGATTGTATTGTTTAAATGTTATGATTGTATTTTTTTAGTTGTATAATTGTATTGTTTAAATAAAAGTTATAATTGTATAATTGTATTGTTTAAATAAAAGTTATGAATATACTCCCTCCGTCCCAAAATTATTGTCCACTTTGAATTTTCAAAGTCAAACTGGTTCAACTTTGACCATAAATATATATTTTTTTTATTATATAATACTTGATGAAAAATTATACAATTGAAAAGTATACTTAAAACTCAATCCATTTATATATTTTGCATCAAATGTTATATAACACCCACAAAATATTTAAGGTCAAAGTTGAAAAAAAAAGACTAAAAAAGTCAATAGTGAACAATAAATTTGAGATGGAGGGAGTATTATTTAATTATATGTTTGATAATTAACAAGTTTATTAAATAAATGTTCGAAGTTTTTAGTAAAATTCAAAAAAAAAACGAACCGGTAAATAACCGATAAAAAATCCGAATCTGAACGTTTATAACCGAAAAAACCGAACCGGTAAAAAACCGATAAAAAAACCGATTCCGAAAATTTATAACCGAAGAAAACCAATTCCGAATATTTATAACCCAAAAAACCAAAACCGGTTTTTAGAAAACCGGAACCGGTTTTAACCGGTCAACTTGCACCCCAATATCAAATCACATATTTACACCAAAGCCCAAACAAACCGAATACTCAAGCCCAATATCAAAACACTTTAGTTGTCATTTATTAGCACATGTATATAAAATGCCCACTCACTTCGTCTTTTCCTCTAGTCACATGCCCACACAACACAAAAAAATAAAATAAATAATTAAATAAACACATCACAAACATATCACAAACATTAAAAATAAATAACTAATAAAAATAAATAAATAAATAAATAAATAAAGTCGGTGCTGACTGTTTTATACGGCGTAAGATGAAGTACGGTGTGTCGTTCTAATCCATCGGCTGGTGGTTTGGCGCCACTCTAGCAGCCATGCGTACCCTATGCTCTTAAAAGAGAAAACATAATTGTTACAAAATTACTTTTTGGAAAAATACAACTTTACCATTTACCGATTATTTAACGAACTGTTTGAGTTATTATGTAATTTTACCTTTTTTTTAAAGCATTTAGATAAACTTGATATATTATAACTTTTTATATTAAGTAGTGGACGATTATTTTGTACATATTAAATAAAAACGTATATTGGGTTGGAATGGTATAATAAATAATAGCTTACAAGTTATTGTATAAGAGCACTTGGTAAGGTAACGTCACACCCGAGTTAACTTTTAGCGCAGGACCAAAATGGGGTGTGTTACCTTACCAAGATCCACATAAAATGCCACGTTAAAAGGGTGGGTTAAGCCCTTAACACACGTTAAAGTGAGGCAAAGCAAAATAAAATAATAATAATAATAATAAAAATACACCTTGGCCCCCTAAAAGGCTATGAAATTAAAAAAAAAAAAAAAAAAAAAAAAAAAAAATAAAAAAAATCCATTAACATCCCTATACTTTATTACCGTTAATAACGGCTATATAATTATATATATATATATATATATATATATATATATATATATATATATATATATATATATATATATATATATATATATATATATATATATATATATATATATTGTATCTTTATTTTCAGAACCTTGTTAAGTGCGGGAACTGCGAGAACTCCAATTTTGCATTAGAAAACATGCATGTTCATATAAAACATGTATGTTTTCTTACATACACCTTAATACACATACCTGCGTAACATACATGTTCATATAAAACCCTATTAAGTGCAACATATCAATGCAAAATGGTTTTATATGAACATGTATGTTACGCAGGTATTTGTATTCATGTGTATGTAAGAGAACATACATGTTTTATATGAACATGCATGTTTTCTAATGCAAAATTGGAGTTCTCGCAGTTCCCGCACTTAACAGGGTTCTGAAAATAAAGCCCCCATATATATATATATATATATATATATATATATATATATATATATATATATATATATATATATATATATATATATATATATATATATATATATATATATATATATATATATATATATATATATATATATATATATATTCCAACCCATTTTCTTACCACTATAAATACCCACCTCATACATATTTTATTTTCACACTTACAAAACTCAAATTCAATCTATACAAGGTATTAGTACACTTATGAGGTGTACCGCTGCCATACGCCAATTGGCATACGGCAACGCACCCGATGCATTAGATGAGTATTTGCAAATGAGTGAGCGTATTGCACGTGAATGTCTTGATAATTTTAACATGTGTGTTCTGGACTTGTTTATGCGGGAGTTTCTAAGGAAACCAACATGGTCCGACGTTCAGGCTATTTATGAAAAACATGAGCGTGAACATGGTTTTTCGGGCATGCTTGGTAGCATTGATTGCATGCATTGGGAATGGAAAAATTGTCCGGTTGTGTGGCAAGGGCAATATGGTAGCGGTTTTAAAAAATACCCAACCATACTGCTTGAAGCTGTTGCTTCGCAAGATTTATGGATTTGACATGCATTTTTTGGGATGGCGAGGGCGAATAATGATATTAATGTTTTAGATAACTCTCCTTTATTCGACGACATCCTTGCCAACGAAGCCCCAAGAGCACCGTATATGCTAAATGGACATCGGTATGAACGGGGTTATTACTTAGCTGACGGAATTTACCCACGGTGGTCAATTTTCGTCAAGTCCTTCTCGGCAGCCACTGACGAAAAACATGCTTATTTTAAAAAGAAGCAAGAAAGTGCATGAAAGGATGTCGAACGTGCTTTTGGGTTCCTTCAAGGACGTTGGAGTATAATACGACAACCGGCACGTGCAATGGAAGTTGTCAAGTTACAAAGAATAATGTATACTTGCCTAATTTTGCATAATATGATTTTAAAAGTTCAAAAGTTTGCACTACGTGAGACGTGAGTATCTGGACATGTGGGTGGATCCGACACCATGGTTTAGCCGAGACAGGTGGATCGATAGATGTGATACCCAATGTCGCATACATAAAGAAGTACACGACGTGGATATGCATAATCAACTCCGAGAAGACCTTATGGAGCATGTTTGGGGAATACGTCTGTCAAAATGAAGAAGAAGGTTCCGAGGACGATGAATAAATGTTTGTAATATTTATGTTTTAAAATTTCATATGTTTCGTAATGTAATATTTATGTTTTAATTTCGTATTGTAATATGTTTAAGAATTTATGTTATGTTTTAAATAAATGAAGTGTTTTTTAAAATTTGGGGTTGAGATTGAAAATAATTGGGTGGAAGTGAGTTAAGGTAAGTTAAATGTAAGTTATATTACCGGGGTGGAAAATCAAGAATTAAGGTTAAAAGGTAAAAGCTGATGTGGCGCTGACGTGGCAGTGTGTTAACTTTTAACACCAAGTTACCTTGCCCAGGGCTCTAAGGAGTTTACACGCCCGGCTACGCCCATGATGAATCTAAAAAATATGTTAGTCATTACATTTATGTATCGTTGTACTTTTGCACTCAAAGAAATTTGCATTAATAATTTCATCCGTCACATATCACAATTTTAACACACGACTGGATTAATATGTTAGAACATTGTAAATCCGTGGGAGATATTGTATTATTGATACGGTATTTATAGAGTACAAACCTTAATGGACCAAACTCATAAGTCGGTCTTGGGCTTATTTATTCACTAATACTCTCCCGCATTTTGAGCTGCAAAATCGCAAAAGCTCGGACTGAAGAAGAAAACTAATAAACCAAAATAAAACTCAAAGCATCCCAAACAGTCGTATCGGAAATAAGAACCCTAGATTCGACACCAACAAAACTTGTCTCGGGAATAACACTACTACACAAACTATTTTTTGGTACGCCATTTTGGTATGGTTAGAGCAAAAACCGTATCTAAATCCAAGAAAAACGTTATTTGGTACGGTTTTTAAAAAAACCTTACTAATAAATCATTATTTGATATGGTTGTTATGTAGATTTTGTTTTTTGGTACGGTTATTTATAAAACCGTACCAAAACACCCTTATTTGGTGCGGTTTATTTTGAAACCGTACCAAAATTAATTTATTTGGTACGGTTTGTTTAAAACCGTAATAAATAATTCTTTATTTGACACGGTTTGTTTGATAACCGTACTAAAGAATGAAATAAAGGGTTAATAAATCTCAATTTTTCGAAAAAACAAGGTTAGTTAAATTATTCTAAAGACATACATCAATTTTATTAATATCATTATACTAAAATAGTGTCAATTCATATATTATCATTATACTAAAAAAATACGTTAACACTAGTGTATGTATACGATTAATATATTTGTGAAATAAAAGGTGATATATATAATTATGGGTTAAGTCCATATACAAACTTTAAAAAATATCCCAATTTAGTAAGTGAACTTTTTTAATTACCTAGGTATTGAAACTGGTTGGTTTGTACATATTTACTAAACATCACCGGCTAAATATCCACATGTTATTTTCCCCGCCTGTTAAATCTGTTGGTCAGGTTTGACTTGAACAACTCATGAATCGACAAGATATACATAAACACGTGGTGTTTGGACATGGAACTTATAAGGAGTTTATGATTCATGACAAGGCGGAATTACAATGGCTTCATGTGGGAATAATGAACATGCCGATTGTTCATAGGTAGGCACGTGCCTATACATCTAGCCTTGATGTCCTTTTGGTTTACCAAAGTTGACAGTTACGATTTTACATGAGCTTCTTTTGTGTCTGGGAAAGGAGCAAAGTTAATCTTCCTAAGAGTTTTCCCGCTTAAACTCTATTGACTTACCTAACTACCTTGGTCTTGATCAGAGATCTGAGAGATCATCAAGGTATACCTGCCCTTGACTCTTTAGTGACTGTACTGGAGTCCCTCGTTCATATTGCTTGACTAGCTTTGAACAAGTGAAATCTTTGACGATATCTAAGACTTGAACTTTTTCTGTTTCAATGTGTTTGTATTTTATATCAGCTCAACTTAGATTCCTAATGTCTCTGAATCTTGAGCCTGATGATGAAGTTACGTTGATCACCATACATTCATGTAGTTATATTATAGTTGGTGAGGTGGTCATTAACAAATAGAGAAAGGCCATCAGGGATATAGCGACATTTTTCATATCTCAGTGCCCCTGATGTTTTGCTCAAGTACCTAACTCACTGAGACCGCATCAGTGAGTAGGCGTACCTTCAGTTGGTCTTTGCCAACTCTTTGAAGTATGCTATTGAGGTTCTCCCCTATATCAGGGGGATGACATTCTTACGGATCATCAGTGGGTTAGATGATCACTGATATTCTGTCAGTGAGTGTCTACCCTATTTTATGTTCAAATCCTTGTTAGAGACTCCTAGTGGGCCCGAAGCTTCCCACTGACATACACGTGTGTGACAGAGTTAATGACCTTAATTCAAACATCTAGTAGCCTGCCATCTATTCCAGCGCACGTTAGCAAGGTGAGCAGTCGTTTGGTTCAAGAACATGGACAAAAACAACATAACTGGCAGGGAAAATCTCAAGGAGAAGTTCGTCAAGAATTTCCAACCAAGATGGAAATACATTGGCGATTACGTCAACTTGCAATTCATAAAGCAAGTCCAGGACGAACGTGGGACTGTTACCCGGGCAATATAAAGTTAAACTAACACTTTAGGAAAGAACGAATAAATACTTGATTCATAGAGAGATCCAAGTCAACTTAAATCTTCGGCTTGCCTCATATAAACAAAGTAACCCGAGCCTTATCAAACTTAGATTTTTGACCTTTTATATAAACACGACTACTTAATTATCTTTATTATATAATGTTTTATTTACAAGAGTCAAGTCAAGCTTGATAAGAAGATTATTTACCGAATAAAAACACTACTTTCCATTGAGCTTGAGCTAAGTTTCTAATTCGAGTTTTAGAAACCAATTCGAGCTTGAGCTCGAAAATTTAAAGCTCAGCCAAGCTGGAGTCGAATTTCAAGTATAAGTTTTAGTAGTTGAGTTTATCTCGAGCTTCACGATAATTGATTCGACTCGATTCATTCACATTCCAAACTAAGTTTTTTTTTTTCCTTCTTCTTCTTCTTCTTCTTCTTCTTCTTCTTCTTCTTAGCTAAGGATCATGTGGGTCCCACATCTATATGAGCCTCTTAATTTAGAAGACATTACAATTTAATACTTATGGATATAAAACAACTAAGGGAAATAGTGAGTCATATTTAAAAAAAGAAATAATATTAAATTAGTGGGGACCACTATTTCTTCCCCATAACTAAGGGTGGAAACGAGCCAAGCCGAGCCCGAGCCCGAGCCTGTCAGAGCTCGAGCTCGACTCGTTTATATATAAAAAGCTCGAGCTTGGGCTCGAGCCTCATATTTTGAGCTTGAGCTTGAGCTCGGCTCGGGCTCGACTAATTTTTGAAGAAAACAAAGTTCACATGAAGCTCGGCTCGTTAACAAAAGGCTCGAACTCGTTAACCCACAAAGCTCGAGCTCGTTTATTTCTTTTAAGCTTGTTTATACATGGTTATACGTATAGACAATATTTACACGTATATATTTGTAGGGCTCGTTTAGGCTCGCGAGCCAACTCGATCTTTTTGTATAGAGCTCGGGCTTGAGCTCGTTTATTTAATGAGCCTGTAGGATCTAAACCTTGATAGATCTCGAGCCAATAGATCGTTAGCCTACTAATGTAATCACTAGCAAAACTATACAAATCTGTTTTTTTTTTTTTTTTTTTTTTTTTTTTTTTTTTTTTACTTAAGAAAATAAAATATACAACAAAATAACATACCAATGCCAACTTATTGCAGATAAGTTTCAATATGACAACCATGCTTAGTCTTCAGTTCTTCCTTAACCAAAATACTTCTCTTAATAAACCGAATCAACTGTTCAGCCATATGCATATCATTCCCAATCAACTCCAGAGGAACAGTTAGTTTTGTGATACGTGGGAATCGTACCAGGCTTTACCTCTCAAGGGATCTTGAGAAGCTTACAACCCCCACCAGGCAGTGTACCTGATCGTTGTAGTATAGTATAGTGACAAGTACCGGGGGATTGATCGTTCAGCAAGGAATAGTGTCGCTAGGATTAGAAAACCTAAATACTAGTTCTAAAGATGAGGGATGATTATTTTTGTATTTTTATATTTTTTTAGAAAGCAAGTAAAAATCTCGGGCTTGAAGGATTTGGGCGGAATTAGTTGCTAGTCAACTAACCCAATACTAAAGATGCAATCAAAATAAAATACTAGAAATGAAAATAAACTAAATTAAACTAAAGTTGTGAGCAATAAGTGGAGAAAATGTGTTTACTTAGATTTCACTATTCCCTAGATATCTTTTACACGTTAATTATTTGTTATAGTTGCGTGGATGACGGATTGTATTCCTTAATACCATTCATGGGGTGGCGCACTTAATTCCCCAATCCTATAAGCTCTTATCTCCTCCTACAACGATGCGTAAAGCACCCAATCATAGGGATTATAAATAGTGGCTCATGCATTAAATACAACCAATAAAACCTAGTGCACGTCAGTTCATGTTTCCTAAGACGTTCAAGCATGTTACCAATTGGAGATCTGCCAGTTTTCTTAAGCCTAACATCGAATTCATTCATCCAATACAACCATAAACAAGTAATCAACACATAATTAACATCTAGGTTTCATTAGATCCAAGCAAACACAAGATAGATCTAGCCTAGCATGGTAGAATTAAGACAAGAACAAGATATAGACAACCAACACATAGACATATTGATTGAATTAAAAGAATACTTATCTCAATTACACATGAAAGGGATCAAGGGCTGAGAACCCTTGAAAAACCTATAAAATTCGTACCAAGTTCGTACCTAGGGTTTCTCTAAAACTTCTCTCTTTTTAATGTGAAAATTAGAAAACTATATATAGGAAATAGGGTCTGACGGCGTCAAGAACAAACTTGTGACGCCGTCATCTCGCCGCCAAAATACTCCTCGGACTGCCTTGATCTACTTTTGACGCCGTCATGGCCTAGGCCGTCACGCATTTAACTCTTGACGCTCTACTTCGTGACGCCTTCATGAATCCACTGGGCCGTCATGGTCTTTACTCTTGACGCCATAAAAAATCCCTTCTTGACGCCGTCACCTACTGTTCCCAGCAAGGAAAATTAAGACTTTGGCGTTTTCTTCACTTTTATGCTCCAAAAACGTCCGAATTGCTTCCTTTTCCAGATTTCTCTCCCAAAGTACCTAAAATCACAAAAGGAACGATTTAGGGCAATATTTGATCAAATAAATTCAATTCCGGGCTTAAATGACCCCCTAAAAGTGGTTCATTTTTCGCCTCATCATATACCCTTACACTTGAGATTTGCTTGTCCTCAAGCAAATATGCTTTTATTCTAATCAAAAGACAAGTTAGAGGTCATTTAACACTAATATAAAAGTAATTACAACAAATAATCTTTCCACTAAAGACCAAAGACAAGCACGGAGGTCAAATACTAGCACCTCACAAATAGTGTTTAGATACTCACATCTCTCGGGTGTAATAAAGTAATATAACATTATGGAAATGGAAGATATCTCTCACTACCTGTCATAGCAAAATAGATTACCATAGGCTTGGGAAAGGATCAAACCTCCACCACATGGCGTAAGCACCTAGGATAAACTATCAAAGAGGTCTTTTAAAGGGTTGTAACGTTAGGTATAGGGATATGAATACACGGTTTTGTTAGATAAAGGCAGTCTTTACTGGTGGCGAGTTAACAATCTTGGTCAATTACATGTACAATGTGGCGTTGCTAAGCCAAGACTAGACTCGACTTAAGCTAATAAATGAAGAATAACAAAAACATAAAATAAACATAGAATGAAACGGGATGGTAGTCCGTATGTTTTTTCTCTTTTCCTTTTTCTACTTTTTTTTTCTTTTCTTTTTTCTTTATTTATTCTATTTTTTTTTCGACTTTTTTTTTTTTTTTTTTTTTTTTTTTTTTTTTTTTTTTTTTGCATACACTCTTACCCTACCATCCAAAATAATACATCATAGGGAATGAACATTCCCCTTACACTTGAATCTTTACATACTTTACAATAGACTAATCTAATGACTCGAATTAAGAAAATCAAAACACTTGGAGCACTTGTTGGGAATTATACTTTGAGTTGATATTGACAAATATGAAAGATGAAGGACTTATGGAGACAAAGAGGAAAACTACAAAATATGGAGAAGGACTTGCTTGCAAAAGAAGATTTATATTTTAGTCCTTCGTAGTATTATTGTAACCCTAATTCTGTATTATAAAAAGAGATACAGGGAATAGGTTTTAGTAGGTCTTCCACAATGTAATATACAGAAAACGTGTGAGTGTATGTCTAGGGCTGGAAACGCCTAGACTTATGTGTACATGTGTTTTATGGGAAACACCTAGGGTAGATTGATGTTAAGCCTCAACTATCTTAGATAGCTGTTAGGATGTAACCGTGCTACACTTGATCACGTAGCATTGGGGCTTTGGTGAATGTTAGAGTAGAGATGATGACGAAGAAACCTTGTTAATAATAACAATTGTGTTTTGATTATTCCGCTGCTTATTGTTATTGTTATTATTATGTCCTACACAGCCTAGATCAGTTTATAATAGCACTTTTAAGATTAACGTACGTATGGGGGTAATAAAATGATGTTCATCCCCATTACTCCATAAAATAAGTACTTACCCATGAGTCCCATTCGTCCCAAAAAAATATGTAAGAGGATATGACTCGACTTAGCAACCATGTAATCAATTAGATAGTTAACTTAGGGTTTAACAAATAACAATAATGCACTAAAGATGAATGCATACACGGAAGGCTAAGGCGATTTGGTTGTACATTTAAGTGGGGTGTAACAAATTCTTCCTTTAAGTAATATGCTTAAAGTTAGAAACGAAAAGATAGGCTCGGAGGGGTGTACTAGGGGTTTCGTGTACTAAAAATGAGTACAACGCTAAGGGTGTGGGAAAAATTAGTTGACTTAACTAGCCAAGTAATGTGACTTAAATGGTCAAGTAATTATAATACGGGTTTAACACAAGGGTGATCCTAATGCCTCTTATCATGTAGTAAATCCTACTACACGAATGTAGTCTCACTAGCGGTCTCGGGATGCATCACTAACGCATGTTCTAGAATCTAAATGCTACCGGTACACTCATAAGCACTAATAGTAAATGCTTTTCCTATCAAATCTAAAGGCGAACCTCACATATTTGGGTGGAAAATTTTTCTGAATGATACGGTTATGTGCTAGTCATACAATCTCCTATCCATGAGATGCTTGCTAAGGCTAAAGTTTCACTCCTAAATGTTGTAAAAAATTTTAAATTTGGCGCTAAAATTGCACTAACAAGTATTTCTCATAGTTTTATTACACATCTACCATTAAACAAAACAAACTCAAGCGAAAGTGTATCTGTAAGGTATCATCATTTTACCCTCCCCTTACACTTAGGATGAACATTGTCCCCAATGTTCAAGTAAAGAATGTAAAAGTAAAATAAGTAAAAAGAATGAAATCAAATACTCCCCTGATTCGCTCGGTATGGATAATAAGGTGGCCAGGTTAAATCTTCCTCCAATAAAATGAACAATCAAAGCTTCCCTTCCAGAATATAAATCATCTTCTTGTCATACATAACCTGTAAATCCTGAAAAAAATAGACAAGACAACCTCGCATAAAATCGGCGGCATCCTATATAAGTTACTAAATCCTAGAAAACAAAGTAAGATATAATGCTTGTGGAATGAAGTTTGCAGATTTCCTGGAGATTATAAAACTTAATAATTCATAAAAACCATAAGACTCTGTTAGAAAAACAAAACTGGTAAAATTTCCAGATTTTTACACGTGACGCCGTCAAGAGTTAACTCGTGACGCCGTCAGAAGTGACCTGCAGAAATTCTTATATTATGTTTCTGGAAAATTTCTAGAAAAACTTGGTCCTACTTCCTGGAAAATCCTGCAAAACTTCATTGTGACTCAATACAAGCATTTGACTCTAACAAATACTAATATACATGTTCATTTAATATTGTGGAGAATCATGATCGGTTTGTTTCTTAAAAACATATTTGGGGTTTCCCCTTACACTTATCTTTTGCAAAAATACTTTTAGGGTGGAGTTAAGACTAGGCCAAAACAACAAAGTAAAGTATTTCCACTTTTTAGTTTAGAAACATGATCTACCAACAATAAAAATAAAGCATGCATACGGGAGCAAATAACAAACAAACAAAATGAAAATCACACAAAGCATGGGTTGCCTCCCAAGAAGCGCTTTTCTTTATTTACGAGTCTTGTAGCTAGACTCAAGGCCATGGGTTACTACGTGACCTCATCATTGGTTCCACTCTCTAGGTCATCTTCTATATTAGTTTTGTACTCCGGACCTAGTTGTAAGCATTCCTGGTAGAAACCAAATATCCTACTCATAACATATTCTACTCCTCTACGTCTATCCTCCTCATTCCTATAGTAAACCGCTTGTTTGTGTTCCTTTTCTATGTTTGATAGGAGGCGGTATTGTTTAATCTTATAGGGCATTTGATAAGCAATCTCATCATTCACATTCTTAAACCTAACTATCCCTAGAGTTGGATCATAACTCATCTTGGTGGTCTCAACAAATGGTTTCCCGAATATTACTTGGCTTAGGCAATCATCTATCACCGGACGAGTGTCTTCAACTATCATAAAATCTATCTCATAGGTGAGATTACCTATGATCACATGCAATCCCTTCACTCTCCCTACAAAATTACTTATCAAATTCCTATTGGGCATCATCCTATAACTTAGTTGCTTTTTCATTACCCAATTGTAATAAGTCCTAGTCATGATGTTTATGGGAGATCTAGGATCGATATAGGCTTTCCATACATGCATATGCCCAATATTGCATGGTATGTTGATGTTAGAGGGATCACCTACTTTAATAAGGGGTGAACCAAGGATATATGGTGTCTCGTGATCATCGAATAAATCTTTGTGATATTCCCGTTCTTCCTTGGTAGGCAACTTATCGAAGTGGTCTTCTACTTCCTCTAACTTTCCTCCCTCATTAACCTCATCCCCCTTAATCACATCTCTATTTTTGGCTTCAATTCCACTTTCCTCTTTGTCACTCTCTTCTATATCCTTATCCTTTGGTTTAATGGTGACAACATTGACAAAGTGGACATGTTTAGATGATGAGGGGTCCTTACTTTGGATTCCGTTATTGGCATCCCTAGTGTCCTTCCTAGGTGTGGCTAACGCTTGGTTTTTGAGGGCTTTCAACAAGTTGTCTATCTTGTTGGTCATCTTTGTTTGTTGTTGATTGAATTCGGTTTCAAACCTAGCTATGCGAGCTTCTTGAGATGCCATGAACTTAGACATCAATCCTTCAAGATTGTTGGTACTACCATAGTTGTTAGAAGGATTGTTGTTGAAAGTACGGTCGGAGGGTGGACCGTTTGGTTGGTAATGATTAGGCGGATTGGAAGAATTGGGTTGATTTTGTTTCCACCTAAGGTTTGGGTGATTTTTCCAAGAGGGGTTGTAGGAATCACCGTAAGGGTTTGGCTCGGGCTTGAAAGTGTACCACTTATCTCCCACTCCGTCGGTACGCGTGGATTCGTAGTCCGCAAAAGCTGTTCCGGGGAGCTCCACACAATCACGAGTGTCATGGGGACCACTACATAATTCGCATGAAGAAGTGATTTTGTTCACTTGGCTTGAAGGCTTAGGAGCTTCGTAAGATTTCATGAGAAACTTGACTTGATCCTCAAGTTCTATGATCCTACGGTCGGGAGTGCTAGAGTTATTCGAAGGCAAAGATATTGCCTTGACCATTTTGTTCAAATCACGGGGATCATCCCAACTTTCGTTGTCATAGAGGGCAAGATCTTCTATGAGTTCCCATGATTGTTCCGCACTTAGATCACGTAGCTTTCCACCAGCCGATTGGTCAATGGTTCGCCTCGTGGAGAGATCGATATGGTCATAAAAGATTTGGACTTAGAGCCAAAGATCTATGCCATGATGAGGGGCTTTTTGAAGTAAGTCCTTGAAACGAGTCCATGCTTCATAGAGAGTTTCACCTTGACATTGTTGGAACATCAAGATGTCATTTCTAAGCTTAGTAGTTCTCCCCGGTGGGAAAAATTGAGCAAGGAAACGAGTGGTGAGATCATCCCATGTGGTGATGGATCCCGCGGGTAAACGGTCAAGCCATTGACTAGCTTGATCCCGTAGAAAGAATTGGAATAGGCGTAATCGGGTTGTCTCTCTAGTTGCAACATCTAGGTCTATGGAATCTATGATTTTAAGGAAGTCCTTAAGATGTTGATTTGGATCTTCGGAACGAAGTCCATGGAATGCACATCCGCTTTGCACCAACCGGATGGTGTCGGATCGCAAGGGGGTCACATTGGCTCCGGTGAGCTCAATGGTGTTTTGATAGCCTTGGTGGCTAGGTCGGGAATACTCTCCTAAGGTTCGGGGCCTAAGGGGTTCTATTGGTGGGTTTTGTTGTGGTGGGATGATGGGTTCAAAGATGTTACCACCTTCCATAATGTCGGATGGTAAAGGTTACGAACAAATACACGAAGAAATAAGATAGAGTAAAGAAAACCTAAAAATAAAAATAAAATCTTACTAGAAAGGAATCTAGCAGGTAGACCTAATAAAAAGAAATTCTAACCTAGACAATAACTATTCCCCGGCAACGGTGCCAAAAACTTGATACGTGGGAATCGCACCAGGCGTTACCTCTCAAGGGATCTTGAGAAGCTTACAACCCCCACCAGGCAGTGTACCTGATCGTTGTAGTATAGTATAGTGACAATTACCGGGGGATTGATCGTTCAGCAAGGAATAGTGTCGCTAGGATTAGAAAACCTAAATACTAGTTCTAAAGATGAGGGATGATTATTTTTGTATTTTTATATTTTTTTAGAAAGCAAGTAAAAATCTCGGGTTTGAAGGATTTGGGCGGAATTAGTTGCTAGTCAACTAACCCAATACTAAAGATGCAATCAAAATAAAATACTAGAAATGAAAATAAACTAAATTAAACTAAAGTTGTGAGCAATAAGTGGAGAAAATGTGTTTACTTAGATTTCACTATTCCCTAGATATCTTTTACACGTTAATTACTTGTTATAGTTGCGTGGATGACGGATTGTATTCCTTAATACCATTCATGGGGTGGCGCACTTAATTCCCCAATTCTATAAGCTCTTATCTCCTCCAACAACGATGTGTAAAGCACCCAATCATAGGGATTATAAACAGTGGCTCATGCATTAAATACAACCAATAAAACCTAGTGCACGTCAGTTCATGTTTCCTAAGACGTTCAAGCATGTTACCAATTGGAGATCTGCCAGTTTTCTTAAGCCTAACATCGAATTCATTCATCCAATACAACAATAAACAAGTAATCAACACATAATTAACATCTAGGTTTCATTAGATCCAAGCAAACACAAGATAGATCTAGCCTAGCATGGTAGAATTAAGACAAGAACAAGATATAGACAACCAACACATAGACATATTGATTGAATTAAAAGAATACTTATCTCAATTACACATGAAAGGGGTCAAGGGCTGAGAACCCTTGAAAAACCTGTAAAATTCGTACTAAGTTCGTACCTAGGGTTTCTCTAAAACTTCTCTCTTTTTAATGTGAAAATTAGAAAACTATATATAGGAAATAGGGTCTGACGGCGTCAAGAACAAACATGTGACGCCGTCATCTCGCCGCCAAAATACTCCTCGGACTGCCTTGATCTACTTTTGACGCCGTCATGGCCTAGGCCGTCACGCATTTAACTCTTGACGCTCTACTTCGTGACGCCTTCATGAATCCACTGGGCCGTCATGGTCTTTAATCTTGACGCCGTCAAAAATCCCTTCTTGACGTCGTCACCTACTGTTCCTAGCAAGGAAAATTAAGACTTTGGCGTTTTCTTCACTTTTATGCTCCAAAAACGTCTGAATTGCTTCCTTTTCCAGATTTCTCTCCCAAAGTACCTAAAATCACAAAAGGAACGATTTAGGGCAATATTTGATCAAATAAATTCAATTCCGGGCTTAAATGACCCCCTAAAAGTGGTTCATTTTTCGCCTCATCATTTTGCCTCCAGCATCATTTGCATTACTTCTATTGTGATTGGATATGTTACATCTGCCCAACAATATAATGTCTTACCAGTGGAAGTAACTATCATATGAACATTAGGAAGAGGAAAGAATTTCCAAGTATCAACTACCCAATCCTTTTGTCCTTTCCACACATGAAAACTAACCCCAGTAAAAAGATGAGAATCACAGAGCACTTGCAAATCTCCCAGCAAAAACATACCAATCCCTTCAGGTTGATGAGACTCATAATAAGTGACCACCCATCCATATAAAGAAAGAATGTCTTGCCTATCCACCATATTTAAAATTTGACTCAGAAAAGTAAATTCTTTGGTGGTGCCATCTTGTCTGTGAATCACATTGACTTGACCTTGACCAGTTGGAGAATCAATCAGTTCCCATTTAACAATTCTCTCCCAAACAACTGGATTATCATCTTCATAATCAAAATCAATGAAAGAACTATCCTTGGGTGATTCACCCTTAGAAACCTTTCTCTTCTTACCAATAGTCTTCTTCCTATTACCAGGAGTAGAAGGAAAAGAAGTATCTGGTTTATGATCAGTAGAAGGTTCTTCAGAGGAAACAGCTTCTGAAGCCTTAGTCATCTCTACTGAAACATCAGCATGAACAACATCTGTATCTACATGGTCAGAAATCTGCACATCATCATTAGCAACTACATCAGCATGTGGTGAAGGAACATCATCATGAGAATCATCAACTTGTGTTACTGTTGAAGGAGAATGAATTTTCTCCTAAGGACCAAAGAAAGACTCAATAGATTCTTGAATCTTATCAGTAGAATCATCAAGTCTGATCCTCTTAGCAACAGAAGAACCTAGAAGTCTGAAAAGCTCCAAACTTTCTTTTTAGTCTATCCTGACCCAAACATGGAACACCCTTGGTTCTTGACAAAATTCCTCATATACTTTCGAATTTCTCCTTATGCCCAAGGTTTTTCCCTCAACTCTTTTGCTTTTTGCTCTGCCTCAGCCCTCTTCTGCAACCTAACATTTTCAGCCATCCTTTCAGCAAAATCATCTGCAGTAAAATCAGCTCCCATGACAGATTTTACCAAATCAGGTTTTGCATAAACTTGAGAAGCCAAGTGTTCCCATTGCTGAGCAGATAAACTTTTAGCTATTTCATCTAGCTCCTTTCGTCTTTCAGCAGGTAGAGTAGTAGTAATAAGAGTTCCCATTCTATCCAAATCAGCTTGATTTTCATTGCCAGTGCCTCAGATGCCTTAAAATCTAAAGCCTTCTTAGTCTATACAGCATCCTCTTTAGCTTGCAAACGTGCAGCAACAAGCTCACTCAGCTTTTCATTAGCAATTTCCTCTTTAGATTTCTCTCTAGGAGGACTGGTAGGTTCAATTAGAATAGATTTTCCTTTATCTTGCTGAATTGAAGTAGCTGCATGAGGAACATAAATCTTAGCATTAGAAGCATCAGGACACCCAACTTGGATATCTGCTGATGCAGCAGAAGGAATGTCCTTAGACTTTGGATTAGCTGAAGTAGGCTTGTCAGGGGATACATCATATTCCTTTCCAGCAACAAAAATTGTATCTGCTGATGGAAAAGTATCATCATTATTCTTTTCAGCAGACACTTCACAGGTTGGTACATTCTCCTGAAGAGTATCAGCATCTGGCATAAAAATATCATCATCAGACACTTTAGAAGTGCCAGCAGCCTGCTTTGCCAAATATTGTCTAGTGCTTCTTCTTCTGTTGAAGTGAATAGTCGGCTTAGGTTGTGAAACTTCAGCATCTTTGGAAGAACAAGTATGAGTCTGTCTAGCAACTTCAGCCAAGATCTCAAGAGAGTCCAAATTACTCTCCTTAGGCACTTCAGCAGCATCTGTCACAATCTTACTTTTCTTCTGCTGAACAAGTTGTGCCTCCAAATCCTTAACTTTGCTTTTCAGTTGCTCAATCTCACCACCAAGAGTAGATTTGGTATCTGCAAGTTCCTTCTGAAGATCATCAGTCTTTTTAATATACCTGCAAAGAAAACCATGTACAGAAGTAAGAGTAACAGGGTCCTCAGCCCCACCAACAGATTGCTCAGTGGTAAAGGGAGCTTCATTGAACCTAGGAGGAGAAACAGACATATGTACAACATTAGGAGAACCTGTATCATAAGGCTCTCTTACAGGACTAGGTGTAGGTAGCCTAGTAATCTCAGGCTCAAGAGGTGTAGGTACAAATGTACCAGGAAACTGAATTGTCTCTGCAACCTCAGGAGTAAGCTCGTCAGGAGCAACATGAGATGATGAAGGAATAGAACTAGGTGAAGGTACATGGGAAGGTAGAGGTTGGTCAGTGGAAACAGGTAATGGTTCAGCAGATGTAGATGGATCTCCCATATTTACCACTGAAGGATTTCCATCAGTAGCAACACTAGTAGATGATGGATTACCATCATCAGCAGCATTTGGAGAAGGTATATTACCAGAAGCATTACCCTCAACTGCATCATCATTGCCATGTGGCAACATAGCAGCTAATAGTGGGAAATGTTCCCCATCATAGTTAGTTTGCATAGAAGCAAATAACTTAGAACCAAGACTCTTAATAGGCACATGAATCTTATCTACAGTGGTTATGTCCAAAATTATTTGTAAAAACCTAGGGTACATCAAAAAATTATGCTTATGTTTCTCAATATTTTCTATCATGTTATCAAAAATAAACTTTGAGAAATTATAAGTTAACCCTTTAGAGAGACAGACAATACCACAACCCAATTGGGTAGAGAACTGATCCCAGCCACCAGACTTGTTGCTAATACATTGAAGCAACAAATGAACCAAATACCTCCACTTGGGACAAAACTGATTCTTCTGCCACTTTGTTGTGTCAATGCTTTGGTAACCAGCTTCCCTTAATCCAGCAAGAACTTCTTCAGTGTTGGAATGATAAACTCCATTTTCATCATCAAGCTGAAGCTTTGTCCTTATCAAACTTTCAGTCACCAAATACTCAGTTCCCTCAATCGTTGCCACAATCTCTGTGTCAGATCTCTTCCTAGCCGTTGCCCAAAATTGCTTAACCATAGATTCATATACCACATCTGGTGAATGTGTTAAAGCATAATGAATCTTAGAATGCTGTAGAAAGTCTACCATGGTATCAAACAATTCCTGTCCTTCAACCTTTCTCAGAATAACATACTTATTATGATCATTCTTGAGTGTAAGTCGTGCCATTTGAATGATTTGTGAGAGATGGTGATGAATTATGTGAACAAATGATGGGTTTAAATGGGGTGATGGAAGAGTGAATTATTTTTGGCGAAGATATACAGAGTAGGTTATATTTGGAAGTTCCCCAATCATGGTCAAAAAATATCGGAGAAAATCGTTGACCATGTCTGACGTGGAAAGTGGATCCATCCAAATTCAAAATTACTCTTCAGTAGAAACAGTAGTCAATCTGCTGATGAATGGTCAATCAGCAGAAACCACGAAAGAGTAAAAATATCTTCGGTAAACTTCTAGATTTACTGTACCACCCAACTCGTATTAATGAGTATAACGCCTATACTTTGCCTATTTAATAAACCCCAAATCACACATCTCAGATATCAAATTATCCCCAAATCAAGTCAAAACCCTAATTTCACAATTAACCCAACTTCATCACCAAATAATGTCTTCCAATCCAGAGATCATCGACCTAACCACTTCCTTTTCTTCCTCTTCATCAGAGGATCTTCCACCATACCCATCAGAGATTGATGACTCTGACTATGAGAGGGAAATGGAGAGGCTATGGAATGAACGTGAGAGGGGTGAACCAAGCCATGTCCCCAATCCTGCTGAGAGACAAAATGTCTCTCCCTTCATTTTTACTTCTGATGAAGACTCTTCAGAGGACGAAGATGAAGATCCAACCTTTATTCCTCCTTCCACACCAGAGAGATCCCAACCAAGGCCTAGGAAGAAGAATCCATCTCTTCCAACATCACGGAGTGTGGTGTTGGGTCTTCCTGCTCCAGGACCTGGTTCTGCATACCTTGGATGCAAAGGAAAGGTCAAGGAGGCAGAGGTGGTGGGTAAGGGGAAAGGGAAAATGGAGTAGATGAAGATGGGATGTTGCCAAGGACCAAACAAGGTTCTTGAGTATTTTCTTGACCTTCGTCGTCATCATCATCATTCTTCCTCCTCTTCTATTTCCATTTTCACCTTCAGCTTCTTCATTGTACTTGTCATAGCCACAAGTCTTTTGTAATAGATGAAAGAAGCTAGTATAGGTTTGGTAGACAATTGTATAGGAATGGTCTTTGTAATCCACTTTGAACTTGATTGTAAGCTGTAACTTGTTTCTTTGAATGAATGAAAAGCTTTTCTTCAATATTCGACTTGTAACTGAACTTCAGTAGAATAAATAGCTTTCAGCATGTATGACTCTTCAGGAGAAACAATGTGCAGCAAATATGACCACATTCCCTTTAAATAACATCTCTTCACATATGAACCTTCTGCAAACAAGACACAGAGTAACAAGCACAACAAATCTTACAGAAACATTAGTAGATTAGTGTTAGCAATAAAAGATAAATGAAAATACAGATAATATACAAAATATACAAAATTATACACCATTTACAATCCTCCCTTGAGGCATATGCCTCCCCTTAAACATATCATTCAAGGGTTAACCATCCAAATGTTGACAACTAAGTGATTAAACCTAGGTCCATCAAAAGCCTTTGTTAATAAATCAGCCACATTATCATCAGTATGAATTTTAAGCACTTGAATTAGATGTTTCTCATTAGCATCTCTTGTAAAATAGTGCCTAATTTCAATATGTTTGGTTCTTTGATGAAAGACTGGATTTTTAAAAATAGATATGGTACTTTGATTATCAATGTAGATTTTAGTGTTCATAAAGTTAAACCCATAATCCAACATTTGATTCTGAATCCAGAGTACCTGACCACAACAATTGGCAGCAACAACATATTCTGCTTCAGTAGTAGAAGTAGCCATAATGGTTTGCTTCTTGCACTGCCAAGAGATGAGTCTTCTACCAAGAAATTGACAACCTCTTGTTGTGGATTTCCTGTCTAAATTGGCTCCTGCATAGTCACTATCACTGTATGCTTCTAGCACAAATGGTGATTCCCTTGGGTACCAAAGGCCTAACTTGGGTTGGCCTTTGATGTACTTGAAAATCTTCTTTACTGCATTTAGGTGGGAAGTCAATGGAGTGACTTGATGTCTTGAGCAAGCACTGACAACAAAAGTGATGTCAGGTCTTGAAGTTGTGAGATACATGAGTGATCCAATCATTGATCAGTAAAGATGAACATTCACAGCCTCATCTTGTTCGTTAGGATTTTTAAGCTTGGGAGGTTCATAAGGAGTAGTTGCAGTCTTCAAAAGTTCAAAGTCGAACTTCTTCAAGATGTCCTTAACATATTTCTCCTGATGGATAAAAATCCCTTCAGGTTGTTGTTTGACTTGTAGCCCTAGGAAAAAGGTTAATTCCCCCATTGCACTCATCTAAAATTCACCTTTCATCAATTCTTCAAATTCCCTGCACCATGCTTCCTTTGTGGATCCAAAAATAAGATCATCCACATATACCTGTACTAGAATGATGTCCCTGGAGTTTTTCTTGATAAAGAGGGTCTTGTCTATAGCTCCTCTTCTGTATCCATGCTCCAAAAGAAATGTAGACAATCTAGCATACCATGCTCTTGGTGCTTGGTGAAGTCCGTATAGTGCTTTGACAACTTTGTACACCTTTTTAGGATGCTGAGGGTCTTCAAAACCTTGTGGTTGAGTGACATATACCTCCTCTTCACTCTTGCCATAGAGGAAGGCACTCTTGACATCCATCTGATATACCTTAAACCCCATGTATGAGGCAAATGCTAAGAATAGCCGAATTGCCTCAACCCTAGCAACAGGTGCAAAAACTTCAGTGTATTCAATCCCTTCTTCTTGTCTGAAACCTTGGGCCACCAATCTTACTTTATTTATGCCCACAATACCTCTTGCATCCCTCTTGCATTTTAATATCCACTTGGTTCCAATAGCAATTTTCCCTGCAGGAAGATCAACTAGTATCCATACATCTTGATTCTTGAATTGTTGCATCTCTTCCTGCATAGCTTCAACCCAACTTGGTTCAGTTAAAGCTTGTTTAATGCTTGTTGGTTCTACCTGTGATAAGAAGCAAGCAAACAGACAATGTTTTTGATCTGTATGATTGTCCCTTTTCTGTGTAGACACATAAGTTAGAAATGCACATTGTCCAAACTTAGTATTCTTAATGGCACTCCTGGTCAGAACCATAGCATTTGGATCACCAAGTATATTTTCTTTAGGATGAATGGTGTTGTTCCTTTTAGTGGAGACAGGATTAACATCAATAGAGGTGTCAAGATTGGTTAATGTTGGAGCAAAGTCTTCATCATAAGATGCTGATTGAAAGATTCCATCACTTTGTTCAACATTGGCAAGATTTGAGGGAATGGGAAACCTGCCATAAGGTTCATCTAAACTGGTGGATGTGACAGTGGAAACGGGGACTGCAGCAGAAATGCCTTCAGTAGAATTGGCATCAGCTGCATCGGCAGAAACGTCAGCAGAAATAGATTTTCTGCTCTCAACAATAGCAGCTTGTTTCAAGAGGGCTTCAGTATCTTGAGCAAATTCAAGACCAAGCATTTTAGCTTCTTCAGCAGCTGCATGTTCTTGCTTTTTGAGTCTAGCAAGATCTTCTGCATAGGTTGAGTTTTCCACATCATCAGCAGTTTTGGCATCAGAGGCTTCTTTGTTAGGAGGAGCTGCAACGTGAATAGGAAAAGAAGATACAACAATAGGGGGTTCATCACATTCTGAATCAGTGTCTGAATCATCTTTCTGGGTACCTGTAAGGTTAGTAGGGGACTCTTGTGAACCTGCAGAAGGGTTAGATTTAAATCTTGTATAACCCAAATGATCTGTTAAGTAATCAAGGTCAAAATACCATTCATGACCTTTTCCCTGAGAATTTACATTATCCTCCATAAACTTCAGGTTTAAAGTCTCTTCTACTTTCTTTGCAGCCAAATTATATACCCTGTATGCCTTACTATGAGCTGAGTAACCAACAATATACCCTTCAGCAGCTTTTGCTTCAAATTTGCCTAAGTGATCACTTGTATTCAAAATGGTCACTTGACATCCAAAAGGTTTTAAGTATTCAATGGTGGGTTTCTTCCCTGTCAAAAGCTCATAGGGTGTCTTATTATGAGGTCTAGTAATCAACACCCTATTAAGCACATAGCAAGCAGTGCCAACTGCTTCAGTCCAAAAGATAGTGGGAAGTTTAGAGTTAGCAAGTAAAGATCTTGCAGCTTCTATTAGGGTTCTATTCTTCCTTTCTGCAACTCCATTCTGTTGTGGAGTCCTAGGAGTTCTATAGTCTCTTTTAATACCCTTTAACCCACAGAGTTCAATAAGATTAGCATTTTTGAACTCTGTCCCATTGTCACACCTTATACTTTTGATCTTCTTGTTAAGTTGATTTTCAATTAAGGCCATAAATTCTTTAAGTGTCTGAAAGGTTTGATCTTTAGTCACCAAAAAGAATGTCCAACTGAATCTACTGAAAGAGTCAGTTATTACCTGATAGGTCACACTTTATGTAAACACAAGTATAAGAATGATAGAAATAAGATGAGAAGGAGAGATGGTTGATTAAGACAATATGAGAAATAGAAATGAAAGAGTTTTCTTAGAATAGTGAAATAACCAACATTGTTTAAGGCAACATATGCCTTGTATTTATAGGGAAGGAGTAGGGCAACACTCCCTTCCTTCCTTTCTAGAAAACGAAATGGGCTTAAGGCCCATGGGCTTGCTACATAAGCCTTAAGTTATAATAAACATACAAGCCTTAGCAACCTATTACAAGTAAATGACCGAGACTTGATAAATAGTAAAACTACGTTCCCAACAATCTCCCCCTAAGGGTCGGTCATCAAGGTTGCTTGACGTCTTCGTCTTAATCTTTGACTTTCAATGCTTTAGACGTCTTCTAAATCATTCATCGTTCTTTGTTCTTAGTTGATGTAGTTGTGATCATCTTATTACAAAATGTAATGACCGAGACTTGAATAAATATAAAAGTACGTTCCCAACAATCTCCCCCTAAGGGTCGGTCATCACGGTTCCTTGACGTCTTCATCTTAATCTTTGACTTTCAAAGCTTTAGACGTCTTCAAAAATCGTTGTGAGTAGAATGTACTTTGCTCTGAGTCTTTGTTCATTGGTGATGAAGTTGTCTGCCGTTCATCACTTTTGTGTCTGTGGTGGTGGTCTGCCATTCCAACATGCTCATACATCTTAGAACTTAGACATTCACATGCACGTAGTTCCCTTTCTTTCACATAGATCTTTAGTCTTTAAACTTTGTAGATTCTTCTTTTTGGCGTAGAATCTAACTTTGAACATTGTGTTGCTTAGATCTTTGAGGGAGCTTTTGTAGACTTCAAGATGTATGTATGAGCATGCGGAATCAGTCTCCATGGAGATGATATGTCCCTGCAGTAAAACAGTTAGCAATAAAACATCTGGTACTTACAGATAAGGAATTAGAGATCGTCAACAGCATAGTGTGAAGATTCCTTATAACCCTTATCAAGGCCGTTCCCATGTCAGAAACTCTCGAATGAGCTTATGAGACCTACTAAGTAGCTCAATGACTGGGTGAGTCGCTGGGGATCACTCCACGACTGTAGACCGTTAGAAACCACCTCAAACACTAAGCGTAACTCACGAGGAGTTTACCGAAGTGACCTGTCAGGGTTGTTTGATGTTGACCCTGGCAGGAGTTTCCGTTCAATCATTGAGAAATACTTATGTAATTCTCTCATAAACGTTCTCGGCAGATTGCTAAGATCTGCGAAGGACTCGATAATTTACAACTGATGTCCATTGATGTAGAACAACAGCTGTAGAAATACTAAGTGTTCCTAAGAGATCTTTGATGTATCTCATGGCTCTAGACTCGATAAGTGCATACTTTGGTTTCCTATGCGGAGACTAGGGAGGTGTCTCCAGTTTCTAGATTACACCGGTTCCCTGTGAGAATGAAACAAATTCTTTTAAGAGAACTTGAGTGGCTAGAAGGTTAAGTGCAGTGCATCACTGGGTCCATGATGGCTTTATCTTCAATACCGGCGTCGCCTTAGCAACAACCAGTAGCATACGAATTGAACCCGGTGTCTGCCCTAAGGTTGAATCATATGGAGGGCTATTTCTTTTCACCCTTTTCTTTACTTTTCTTTTTAATTCTTCAACCCCTTCTTTCTCCTTTCATTCTTTGCTCCTTTTTTCATATCATACCTAAGGACTTCTAGTTCTAACTATTGGTGATGTCCTTGGGTAGATCCTTCCGGCTTAGGCGGATCATAGGACGGTTCTTTCCTAACCTTAGTCACCTTACAACTCCATGACTATCCTATAATTGCCTTTGAAACCTTTTGAAAAATCTCTCAAAGTGTTTGTGTTTATCAAACATTTTGTTTAACACTTTGAGAGTTTTGTGTATTTCTTATGAAGGGCTCCCCCTTCACATGTGCTCATGTGTATTTAATAAATTTGCACATGCGAGAGGAGCAAGTACTTTTGAATTGATCCATTTTTAGTGAACAAGACCGATTCGAGACACGCTTACATCACTAGTTAAACTAGCTTGAAGTTATTACCCGGCCTGGTCAAGTCCTCACAAAGTTTCTCGAAATGATACATTTCTACTTTGACAAATCCTTTTCGAGACACTCTTACGTGGCTAGTTAAAGAGTTCCATTGTCAGCTTTTAGGTGACAACTAGCTCTAATAACTAACTTGATGTCATTACCCGTCAAGGATAAGTCTTTTCGATTGATAACATTTTGTTTCGTCAATTCTTGGGTCAATTCTGAGTTTAGCTTGCTTGAGATTCAACTTTTGACGTTCATATTTTAATCACTTTTCTTTTCTCCCCCTCAAAAATAACATATAAGATGTTGTTTTTGAGAAACATTTGATTAAAATATGCTTTTTGAGTCTTATGGGGAGAAATCAACAAGAACTTTTGGTTTTGAGAACGATGAGTTTTCAAGTGCTCCCCCTCAACAAGTGAACACTTATTGAGGTGAAATACTTGTCTTTTGAGCAGAATTATGAAAATCTTAAAATGTTTGATTAATTCTACTCAAAAGTAAGAAGCCTTCGCTCCTTATATTAGGATTGAGGCACTGATGCGTACCTCAGGGTCCTTTCTTTACAAGTTCGGGTTGTACACTAAAATATGTGCACAAGCCATTGTTTTAATACAAAATTAGTTTTCTTTTAACAAAATACTCCCCCTCAAATAATGAAGTTAATTTGATAGATAGTCTTCTTGAGAAGAATATTTGAATCGTATTTTAAAAAATACTTTTAGAAAATTCATGAGATGATTCTGCTCAAGGTTTTAGAAAACACAATCAAGTATTGTATGACAAAGAATGCATGAAAATCAGATTAGACAACAACCTTGAGAACCAAAAACCTTAGTTAACCAAAATTTGAAATCCATTTGTAGGTTGTGTCAATCCGAAAAAATGTTGAATTTCAACGAGGATTGAAAAATCTTTGTTTCTTTTTGATAAAACACTCGTCGAATCAATGGAAATTTAAAACTCTTTTGCTTTTGAAAAGTTGTATGAGACCCGGAGTCTCTCTTTTGAGTTTTAAAATCTGAAGAAGAAGATTTCCATCTAAAGTTGAACCTCAAGGGTTCTTTTTGAAGATTTGTTTTTGTGATGAATGGAAAACTTCCGGTATTTGGGATGCCCAAATCAGAGTCATTCTTTTATCGTAGCCAAAGCATTCCAGATTTTGAAAAATTTGAAAAATTTAGAACAACTTTGCTTTGGTCTTCACACTTGCTTTACCGGTGTAAAACAATAGTGTAGAGT
>JARVZY010003056.1:0-22425 GCA_030686995.1 Artemisia argyi | reverse complement strand
GAACGCGCAGCTATACGAGAAGCAAAAGCCAAGGCAAAAATGAAGAAGTATTATGATGCAAAAGTCAAGAACACTTCATTTAGACCAGGGGACTTTGTTTATCGCGCCAATGACGCAAGCCATGCAGAAGACACAGGAAAACTTGGACCAAAATGGGAAGGGCCCTACGAGGTCACAGACGCGCTCGGCAACGGCGCATACAGGTTGCGCGATATGGAAGGTCAAGACCTGGCGCGCACTTGGAACATCTGTAATCTCAAAAGATGTTACTTTTAGGCTACGGCCCTTATACGAACACACAAACACCCTACGAGGTGCCCAATAAGTGTTTGTCTTTATTTTATTTTTTGGGAACTTTATTCTCTATTTTTTCAAAAAACTTGCAAGTATTAATAAAAATGTTATGGTTTCTAGCTAACTCCATAGCGCATCTTTACTTTATTGCATATATATCAATACTGTATATCTTATATTTGTGCCTACATGGCGTGCATGCACCACTTAAAGACCCACGACGGCATAAAGGATAAGTTAACCTACTAATTGACTTGTTGAGTAAGAGGGTTGCAAACCCATCAACGTTGGATCACGAATCCTTGCTAAGCGCCTTACTCTCGAGACGTTGAGGTAAGATTCGCATGCACATCCCACGACGGATGCGCATATACTAAGTACACCGTACCAGCTTAGCAACACAACGAGCCAAGATACTTGGTCACATAATAAACTTCGCAAACAATGCAAGTATATTTAAGTCACGCACTTAACAGACTCAGTCTAACAATAACACTTCGCAAACAATGCAAGTATTTTTAAGTTACGTACTTAAAAGACTTAGTGGAAAAATCAATAGCAAACAATGCAAACATATTTAAGTTACGAACTTATAAAATGTATCTCATTCCATATTTATTAAAATTACAAGGAAAACACATACATTTACAAAAAACTATATGCTATGGCGGTGATCATGACTCTCTTCTGGCGCAGCGGAACTCCCTGCCTCAGTCAGTTTCCTCAAGGTTATGGCATCCTTAAGTGAAACAGTGGGGACACTGACAGGCACGCCATCAGATCGAGGAAGATGCGCAGCACCAATGCCGCACATCACGGCCTTGCCCTTGATGCCCTTCTTCACAGCAACCCTTTGCTCATGACGTTCCAGCACCTCCTTCAAAGGGATCTCCTTTTCCAAAGTAAAGGGCTTGAGAATGTCGCGGGGCTGTGCAAAAACAGGCACTTGCAGCTGCGAGACGTCAGGCTTTAGGTAATAGTCTAACTCCTCCTCAGCGTTTCCATCAAGATGACGCTGCAACGTCAGACCCGCCATGAGCACATTAATGGGGTCATCCTGATCACGCTCCAATTTCCCAATATGGGGTAGCTCCAGAACCTTCAGTCCCGCCATCGCCTGCACCAGCTCATCATACGCTGTTGCGCTATACCCAGGAATCTCCGCCAAGTCCTTCTCCAACAACTTGGCCTCACGGAGCTCCTCCAAAGCCTGCGAACGGCCACGCGCCATTGCGCAGTGAACAACCTTTCCAAAGGCTTCCACCACCTCCGCAGACTCTAAAGTACTTAGAGCTGCAAGACGAAGCCCATGGCTGATCAACCACCTGCAAAAAGGATAAAAGGAGTAAGACATATAGGACAAAAAAGCAACCTCAAAAGACAAAGGTGCAAGAATACCTGCGCTCGGCTATCGTAGACATAAGATGAGGGTACAGCTCCTCGTCATACTCAATGCTGGGGGCGCGCAGCTTCTCCTCATACATCACGAGCGTCTTCTCCATGCGCTCCTTGAACTCTTGCAGGCTAGCATAATGCTCTGCCTTCTTCTCTTCAAGGAACGACACCGACCATGACGCCTTTGCCTTCACCTGCTCAAGCTTCCTCCTCGCAAACAGCAGATCAGCCAAAATGCTCATCTTATCCTGAACAATCTTCTCAGCATAGGCCTTCGAGGCCCCCAGCTCCGCCTGCGCATCAGCCAACTGCGCACGGAGGGTCGCCAACTCCTCCTCCTTCTGGGCAATCGCACGGTTCTCCCCAGAATATTTCTCCTTCAGCCGAGCCACCAGCTCAGCTTGGCGGGCGGTAGTCGTAGCCAGCTCATCCATCAGCTGCTGCGCCTCACCACCATCAACAGCCTTGGCGTTCCCCTCCTTGTTTTCGTTCTGCGGAGAGGACACCTCATCATCCTTCGCGCCGTCGTCCCTACGCAACAACAGACATTCAGCAAAAAAAAAAAATTACAACAAGTAATTGGAAAAAAAAAGGGGGGGAGAAAGGAGTGCACACTTACAGAAACGGCGACGCATCAGCTTTCAACCGTGCGCCGGAGGTCGAAGTTTCCTCTGCGTTCGACCCTGCGTCTCTGATAACGTGTCGACGCCTCTTGCTGGTGCCACTAGTTCCAGCCTCTCCCTTGCGCTTCAAATTCTGCGCAACCTCCTCTCTCAGCACCTCCTCCGGCTTTAGGATCCGGATGCTATCAGATGATCCTGAGCGCGCTTCTTCATGCGTCACCTCCACCTCAGGCACCGACTTCTCTGTAGGCTCCACCACCACCTCGGGCGCTACAGTCTGCACAGGTGTCACTACGAGTGGGGGCGTCTCCTCAGGTGTGGCCGAGGGCAGAACAGTCAAATGCCCCGTGGTCGCGTCAAGTAGGGGCAGCTCCCCTTCCCTCAACGGACGAACCCCTATGGTGACCTGCTTCGGTCTGTCAAGCTTCACCACTGCGAACAAATCCATTTCTGCACATATAACAATAAAGCAGGCAAACAATAAAGGTTAGTTGGCAAATGTGCGAAGAAAATGAATGAAATACTTACAAAACAATTACAAAGGATGAACACCCACCCCGGCCGTCCTCACTTAAGAAAGTGGGAACCTCATCTGCCGCGCCAAAATACGCGCGACTCAATCCTACATGAACCAAAAACTCCTCCGGATAAGGGTTAATGGCCAATCGATTGGCATCTAACGTCTGCGCGTCAGCAATCTTATATGAACCGGGTGCGGGGCGCCCATCCTTTGGTAAGGACGCCTGAGTATAAAACTCAAAATTGGAGGGAAAGACCACGTCGTCTACCCAAAAGAAATATTCCCTCCAATTCTTGAGTGCGTCAACTTTCTCCGTGTAACATTGAAACGCCCCCGGGCGCTTCGCAAAGGATACCCAACCATTTGACCACGTTGAGTGGTAAAAAGAGCGGAACAGGTCTACGGTAGGTTCTATCGCCAATAAACGGCAGTTTATCTCAAAATTAGACACCTTCGCCGCACCTATACAGTGCAGCTGAGAAATGTGAAGGCGATAATGATTGAGCAAATTGCTCAAAAATACAGAAATAGGTACGCGGTAGTTAGCGTACTCAAAAAATTTCTTATATAAACCTATCTTCCCTTCAGGGAAGTCTGCTATACAGGCATCGATATTTGGCGCCTCTGGATGTACATCCAAAGGCACAAAATAGTCGGACGAAAAATGCATCACATCCTCGACAGACATCACAGAGCGAAACTCATCTAACTGAGCGACAATTTTCATCTTAAACCTAAGAAGACGCGAGTTACCTAAGAAGGATAAAAGGTTTTCTCGCACAAAACGCTCTAAAAATGTAGAAGACAGTGAATAGTAGTTGTGTGTGTTTTACTGTGTGTGTAAAAATGGGAGGCGGTGACACTTATATAGAGGTGGTAAAAACCCTAATCCATATCCACGTGGAACCCACTCACAGCAATCGTGTGGCTGGAAGGTGGAAAGGTACATGCACTTTTTCCCGAATTCCAAGAGACACGTGGACACCACCCCCGATTTCCAAGGCAACTATTTTGAACCTATTAGGTGCATTGCACCTCCAAAAAGGCGGTAACAAGTTGTTTAATTTCCCGCCACGCTTACCGCTGCTGATATTTAGTCTAGTACCCGCGGCTACGCGCAGCGCACACTAGACTGGGGGGACATGATGACGTATAGTCTACATTTGGGTCGCAAGCCCAAATGATAAACATTACTTACACCTAAGCCCATCACGAATGGACTACCATGACTATGGTATGGGCCGTAGCATTAATGCTTTGGGCTCATGAAGCCCAGCAGCCCAATCTCACCTACCGGGTGCACGATAAGGATTATCTATTCAAGGAATAGATATCCTTACCTTGGATAAGCACTATGTGTGCGAAGAGTAAGGAGCAAGAAACACGGTTTCTTAGCCCCTATATATAGAATCATACGATTCCCATTCAAGGTACGATTGACAAAATCCCTAACTCTTCAACTAAAAACCTAATTCGATTACTTACTCTCACGCCGGAGTCTAATCGGGGGAGACAATCCCTCGATAAGCCTAACGGTGTTGTTTTATTTCTTAGTACGCAGGTAACAAAGTGCTAAGGAACGAATTGATATAAGAGCAAAACCCAAATAACCAGGTACGCCCAACATGTTTTCCCCTAAAGGGGTAGGTTACAGTGGGAAATAGGTTTCCGTGCATAGATAAAAAAATTCATTTCGCCATTAAATATAGTGTATCAATTAAAAAAGGGGTAGGTTATTCTCACGGGCCCTATTTCTATTAACCGAACCCTCTCTAAAAGGGATAACTCACTTTTTTTTTTTTTTTCCTTATTTTGTCGCTTTTTTTTTTTTTTTTTTTTTAAATGTTTGGTATAGTATATATATTTGGTATAGTATATATTTTTTGTAATGTTTTTTTTGTTTTATTTGTTACGTTTATATAATTAACGTCCAATGCGTTTTTATTTAATTAATAACAATAACAAATAGCACGTTAAACGTTACCACATTAAACGACTATGACAACAAATGTTATTATTCAAATTTACAAAATTATATTAAAAATTTACAACTTTTATTTTTTTTACAAAAAAATTTCAACTTTTATTATTTTTAACAAAATACTTTTTTAAAAAAACTTTTATAACATTTATTAAAAAAAATTAAAAATTTACAACTTTTAAAAAACTTTTTTACCACATTAAACGACTATTACAAAATTATATTAAAAATTTACAACTTTTATTTTTTTTACAAAAAAATTTCAACTTTTATTATTTTTAACAAAATACTTTTTTTAAAAAACTTTTATAACATTTATTAAAAAAAATTAAAAATTTACAACTTTTAAAAAAAATTTAAAAAACTTGTATAACATTTATTTAAAAAAAAAAAAAAAAAAAAAAAAAAAAAAAGTAAAAAATGTGGCCGCATATTTTGACCAAAAAGAAAGGGGGTAGGGGCTAGTGGGGGACAAAAAAGAAAGATGACAGTGGGGCTAGGGGTAGGGATGACTCTAGAGCCCGCCCGGTTAACAACACCCTTAAAAATGAAGGGACCTGCGTAGTGGGGAAATAGGTTTCCGTGCATAGATAAAAAATTCATTTCGCCATTAAATATAGTTTATCGATTAAAAAAAAAGGGACCTACTTAGTAGTTTGATACTTTGATGTACCCATAATAAAAGAAAAGCTTATGAATTAAAAAACGAAAAAAGGGCGGTTGCATCTTAGCCCACCTAGCGAAGAGCCAATATTAGTAAAAATAAATAAATAAATAAATAAATAAAATAAAATAAAATTACGAAACAAACCCTGAACCTTTTAATATTTACGATTTTTTATATAACAAATTTTATTTGCCAAATATATAACAGATATCTAGCGGTTTATTGAATAAAAAAATACTGGCAAAAAGGTCTTTCGATAACGAACAAAACAAGCCCAATCTTGATATGGTTTTGACGTACGTATGATTTCATAAAAAATGTTGAAATTAACCTCGCCGCTATACAATGGTGCCCGACAAAATACGACAACTACAAATATAGCTTGACACAACATTTATTCCAAACAAATACAACACGTGTCGTCAAAAAACATACCACGATCTCACAACGAGGAGCCCCTCCCAAGCATTGTTCGTAAATGATTATCGCAAAAATTTCTCAAAAATTCCCGCTGCAACCGCCTTCCTACTTGTTATACACTAAAGGAAGAACATTTAATATTATTTCCAAATAAAAAATAATAAATTTTATTAGTAAAAAAAAGAAAACTTACAAAACATACCCTGGGATTCTTAATATTTATGACTTTTTTATATAACAAACTTTGTTTGCCAAATATCTAACAGATATCTGGGGTTTCTTGAATAAATAAAAATACTGTCAAAAAGCCCTCTCGATAACGAACAGAACAAGCCCAATATTGATATGTTTTTGACGTATGCACGGTTTTATAAAAAATGTTGAAGTTTAGTATATATAGTATTTAAGTAAAAAGAACTTTTAAAATGCGTCCTTAACCTATTAAATAACTTTAAAAATTATCCTAAATTTTGTTAAAACTATAAGGCCAACACCACCACACAAAGACATCCGTTCACTCTCCTCCTAAAGGTTTGACCTTGATGCTTACAGCTCAAGTTCTTTTCCAGTGATGTCAAGAATCTGATTAATCCATATTCGATTGATCAAAAGTACTCGCTGCGTTGCGGCGGGCGCAAATACCTTGTTGAAACAAAAAGATAAACCATAATATAATATAATGACTTTTATAAGTCAAGAAAATATGGGTTTCATGAAATGTATGACATATCATTTTATAATCATCTCCACCTTGGTCAATTAGTTCATGAGAGCAATGTGGGATGCAAATTTATAAAGCAATTTAGAGGGTGTTTGGGATTGCGTTTGCAACTAGGGGTGTTATAAAAGCCGACCCGACCTGAATCCGAACCCGAATATGGGCTTTTTGGGTCGGGTCAATTGGGTCAAAAATTATATTTGGGGCAATCGGGTCAACCCGAATTGACCCGAGTTCTAAACAAGGTCGGGTTCGGGTATATTTTTATTAGCCTCAACCCGAATTGACCTGACCCGAATTGACCCGAACCTGACTTAACTAACACTTTTACAATTCGAAAATACTCGGGTTAACCCGAAACCAAATTGACCTGACCCGATTGACACGACCCGAGTTGACCCGAACCCGAGTAACCCGAGTTCTAAACAAGGTCGGGTTCAGGTATATTTTTCTTGAGTCTTGACCTGAATTGATCCGACCAGATTGACCCGAACCCGACCGGATCGACCCGAATAACACCCCTATTTGCAACCCACTTATCTGCTTATTTCATTTGCAAACCGCAAATAATCACTTTGAAGTGTTTGGGTGTGCGTTTGCAAATTGGCTTTTCATCCTCCAAAACGTGGTTTTGAGGCTGTAGGTAGGGACTTACTTTTTGAAAAAGTGGTTTTGAAACGTGACAAGCAATCCTAAAATACCCCCTTATACTAGATCATACAAACGAGATAGTTTATATTAAGTTGTGAACTTGATCCCTAGGCACAAAATCTACATCGATAATCCATAAATTAGAAATGTTACACAACCATTGCTGCATGAGCATTCAAACAACATTTCTTTTATACCATTCTTAATCTCAATTATAGCGTTATTGTAAAAACTTATGAAATCAAAGAAACTAGCAACTATATTCACTCGGCTAACCATGACCCAAGCAAAGTCAAGACAAGCCAAACTCAATGTACCGAGTCGGTCAATATTTACCTTGAAAAGTCGAGTCGGGCCAAGCTCATAATATATTGGTTAAGAAACCAAACCTGAGTTTGAAAGTAAAGCTTAACCACACTTAGAGTTTGGAAATAAAGGCTCAATTGAGCGTGCTTGAAGTATTGCAACTGAGTCGAACTCAAGCTTAGAATTATATTGACCTGACTTAACTTGATTACACCCTTGGGCACTAAGATGCTAAACATATGTCATGTAAGAAAAGGGAAAACGAGGGGGGACGGTTAGCGTTGGTGTGTGGGTTGGATAAGACTTTCAAGTGATTGCAGTTTAGATGTGTTGGCCGAATTACATGTATTGTTACAATCTTGTTAGAGCGGAAATTGAATGAGAATGGACTAATGAAGTATTTACTGATTGTGATGAATCCTTTGAAAGTTGTTTTTTGACGTTTGTTATTGATATTTATTCAGTTGTTAGAACTGTTTGTTACGAGTATGTATGAATAGAATTTTTACTTACTTGACCAATAATGTTTTTTTTAATACTAGTAAAAGAATCACACCGTTTTAATGTATACGAAAATGGAGATTTTTATTTTTCGTTCCCATATCCGAAAAAAGTTTTCGCTTACTCTTCTTGGACGGAATTGGAAAATGCTCTTATATATTCGAAAATAGTTTCCATTTGTTCATTAACATAAATGTGACGTGTCACTGAACAAGGATGCACAACGTAACCGAGTTGAGCGAAGTATTCATGAGCTACTCAAAATCGACCCAATATAAGTCAAGTTGAGCTTGAAAGCATACCAAAATCGAATTTGAAAATAAACTAATGATGCATACATTAAATATACATGATTTGCATTGTAAGAGGTTTTAAGTTTGAATCTGGTAAGTGTTAGCCTGTATTAGTCATTGGGCTCAAGCCCGTCTCTAGAATATTCTTGTAATCCTTTATATTGTACCACTTCATTTATGGAATGCAATAAACCAAATCGTTATATCACATTACATGGTATCAGCCAATTAATCGATCCTAAAAAAAAAAAAAAAAAAAAAAAAAAACAGCCGCCAATTGAAATTTTCTTTTCCGGCCGTCGGCTTCGGCCGGCGGTCCGGAACACGTATATCCTTATTTCCATCATATATACTTTACACAAATCGTTCCTTCAATCGCCAAACAAATAACCATCCCTACCGTTCAAATCAATCCTGTTAATCACGTTTGTTTTGTGTTGGTGATTTGTGCAAAGGTCACAAATTCACACGATTGTTAATCACGTGATGGTGGAGAGAAGTGGCGGTGATGGTGGCGGTGGATTTGGGACCGACCGGTGAGCCGTTTGGGCTTAGGACAGGTGTTGAGTGGAATCAGTCAGTGGTTTTGTTTTGTTTTGTTTTTTTTTTGCCATCGTGTGATGGGTTTTGGACGAAGCAGAATGGGCAACGAGGTGGAGATCTGGTTGGTGATGAGGCTGTTTGACTTGTTATTTCAATATGTTTTTGGTCCACTTTAATAAAATCAAGACAAAAATACACCGTTGGTCCCTAAACTTGTCCAAAAACATCACCAGGCACCCTAAGTTTTGATTTTAGTCGCCTGGCATCCAAAAGTTATGTTTTTGAGGCCAAATGCGTCCCTTGACCCGTTTTCCGTTAGTCAACTCCCCATTATATATCATCAAATCCCGTTATTCCTGATAAATGACCATTTTGCCCGTATATAATTTCATCTATCACTTTCTTCCTTTCATCCGAACACCAAAAACACATCTCAAAACAAGAAGAAATTGAAGAATAAGCAGCAGAGGTAACGTTAACAACAACAACTACTACTATAAGAATTAGAGTTTAATTAGTTAATTAATCTTGTTTTTTTTTCCAATGATAACAAGTTAAAAATTGACTTTTGTTGCAATTGGGGAGCTTTTCAGTCATATGCATTTGAAATGTGATACTCTATTTCCATTTAGTGAAATCTTGTCCTTCGGTTTCAGTATAGTTTATATCAGTACTTTCAGTTTTCTATGTAGTCATTGACCACAATTTTATAAAATATGGGTTTGTGGTTTCTTTCTTGCAGCACTAGCTTAAAGAGAAATCCAGTTGTTGCCTGATAAGTAGAAGCTTACTATTGTTTGGTTGACAGGAACGCAGGCAGTGGCAGACAAAAGTGAAAATTCTTGGGGAGGTTAAGCATCCAAACCTTGTTTAACTAGTTGGTTACTGTAATGAAGACAGTATAGATGTAAGCAGCTGGCTTTTGGTATATGCCTAACGGAAGCTTAGATGATCATTTATCGGGTAAGTCAAACATCCATCTCTCGTGGAGTATGAGACTAAAGATAGCCAAAGATGCTGCTACTGGTTTGACATACCTACATGAAGGAATGGGAGTCGATCGTCAGGTGTATATCACGTGTTATTTAATTTTTTCTTACCTGTGTGATAGTATATTGAGTATCTTCTGTAAATCAGTGTTACATACGTTGCAGCTCATCTTTAGAGATTTCAAACCTTCCAATATTCTTCTAGACCGCGAAATGAATGCTAAGCTTTCGGACTTTGGATTCGCTAGGCAAGGTCCTCAAGATGGACTGACTCATGTCTCAACAGCAACGGTATGTTCATTTCAAGAAACCTTTTTCCTTATTTGTCCATTTCTGAGGCAATTGTACTGAAGTTACATGTCTAAAATTGAATCTAGGTGGTAGGAACAAAGGGATACGCAGCTCCTGAATATGTCCAAACGGGGCGTCTAACTGCCAAGATAGACGTATGGAATGATGATGTTGGAAAGTTAAAAGTGAAAAGTTGAGTCAAAATGTAAGTCATTCAGTGATTTGATTGAATGCTTAAACGCTATGAAGGTAGAGAAAAATGGTCTAAGTGCGGAGCTTGAGACACTTCAAAAAGAAGATTACTCTAAAGACGATTTAATCCAAGAACTAGAGACCCGTTTGAATTCACTGCAAGCTGTGCATGTTGGGGTACGTTTGTTGGTTGATGATGTAGATAAAGTGAACAATGAACTAACATTGAAAATGGCGGAACTGAACGAGAAGGCTAAAGGCAGTGCGAAGTTATTTCAGAAAGAAGAAAAGTGAGGTAGAAGCATTTGTTGCCTACAGAACATGCTGTTTTGACTTTTTGAGTTGACCGAATCTGCAATGTATCAAGGAGATTACTAATTCATATTTTTGTTCATACTACTGTTGTTTCATATAACTATCATATCATACTCATTGTTTTGACTTTTTGAGTTGACCGAATCTGCAATAATAAGCCTGTTTTGCCTTTCAAAAAAGATATTTTTAGCAAATGCCATCTCTAATATATTTGTTATGTTTAAGCACTAAAGCAGTAAGTAAAGGAACTTAAACATTAGATATTTAATTGTCTTAGTGTAAATAGAAAAAAAGTTTTTGAATCATGTTTAAGGTTGCCATAGCCATATTAATAACTCTGGATATGTGTTTATAACTAAGGCTGCCTTTATTTTATGGTTGCTTATCTTTTTCGATTTGTAACTTATATTAAATTTTTGTAATTAACCAATTGTATTTACCTTATGGTTTGTAACAGATTAAATATGATCCTGGACACAGTTGATTAGTTTCAAGCATTTTTCAAGGTGTTTTGGTCTTGCCATGGCTCCACAAAAGTATATGGGTAAGCTCTTGATGTTGACAACCAATACCTATGAGAAAAAATACCTATGAGAAATTACCTTTTTAACTCCAAGAAAGAAAATTTAAGTCAAAGGATTGTAACTCGCTAAATTCAATCATTTGTAATGTTTATAAATACCAACCGATTCGAGTCATATGTAGCCAAAAACAAAAACTCTTGATTCTTGAAAACCTACTTTAGAAATTCATGGTCTGTATACAAAAATGTTTCGTTTATGTACATATATGTTAGATCTATGTTTTACTAAGTCTGGTATAAAAATGCCAAGAAACGGGTTACAAAATGACCCAAGCGGAATACAAATCCATCTTCTTCTATTGACTAAGATGTACAAAAAAAAAAGTAAGGATAATGACTATAAACGGACAAATAAAAAGTACGTTAGTTTTTTATGCAAAAACAATCCGTTTAGTTTCATTGCTTGGTTTTGGAACCATGTGTTCTATTTTTTTCTTTATAATACTTACCATCTTATGGAATCATTATAGGTATGATTTGGTTGATCTAACTCGACAAGTGTTGTCAAAATTTGCAAATCAAGTCTATTTAGATGCTCTGATTGCTTTCCAACACAAGGATGTGGTAGCTTTGAAGTCTCACAGCCAGAAGTTTGAGCAACTCATCATAGACATTGATCAACTTCTTGCTGCAGATGATAATTTCCTTCTTGGAACCTGGCTCGAAAGCGCCAAAAAACTAGCTTTAACCCCTCAAAAAAAGCGGCAGGTGAGAGACAATTTATTTAAATATTCTTTCATATATGAATTTATTAATTTATATTTTTATCGGGTTATTTGCATAAAATACCAACATACTTTTTATTTGTCCTGTTGTAGTCAGCTGACCTTCTTTTGTACATTTGAGTCATTGTTTTGTGTCCGTATGATTTTGTAACCTGTAATCTTAAAATTTTGAATGTAAATTAACAATCATACATTGATAATAGCATCTGGCTCATAGATTTAGGGGAATTTTGCTATAAATGAACAAAACATGACACAATTGGTGCCGAAAAGTACGACTAGGGGCAAAACAAAAAGTACGTTGGTATGTTATGCAAAACCAAGTTCTTATTTGTCTCAATTAAATTTGTTGTGCTTTCAGTATGAGTGGAAGGCAAGAACACAAGTAACGATGTGGTATGATGTTACAAAAACGAATCAAAGTCAGCTTCATGATTATGGTAAAGTACTAGACAACAAGCAACTTCCAAACTTTGTGTAGTCATGAATATTAAATTTTCTCAACCTTTCTATGACCAGCAAACAAGATGTGGAGCAGATTATTGGCCGACTACTATTTACCACTAGCTTCAATGTATTTCAATCGTATGTCTAAAAGCTTAACGGAAAATACAACGTTCGAGATAGTTGAATGGAGAAAATAATAGATATCATACTCAAATAAATGGCAACAAGATACAAAGCTTTACCCTGTGAAAGCCCAGCGTGATGCACTAGCCATTTCTACGTCCCTTTTTCAGAAATACTTCGGGTGAGTTCATTGATAGTCGTCAATTAAAAAGGGACACATTGGGCCAAAGAAAAAGGTGATACAGTGGTTATCTTTACAGTTTGAATGTACCTGGGTGTATTTTTGTCAGGTGTGAAAATAAGTGGAAGTGTGTGAATCAAATTTCCAGCATGCCCAGAGTCACTTTGCAACCACTTTACAATTCAAACCAGCATACTCAGAGTCTGAAGGTCCGTAAGCAAATTTCCAGAAGTCACATAAATGCAGATTCAACAATAAAAGAGCTAACGACCAAATTAACCGAGACTGCAGCAACAACATCAACTTATACAATGGATGACCTACAGAAAACCACAAGTTCTGAAGTTGAGCGACTAAAAAAGGAATTGGAAAAACAAGCAGTCTCGTACGGTTTGAAGGTTTGTCTATATTTCGTTTAGCCTTTTACTTAGAAAAGAATATAGTATTACGAGTAAAGGTGGGTAGCTGGCAAATGTATGGCGTGAGTGGGGTATGTAACTGTTCAAAATGGGTCGGGTCTGAATGGGTTGAGATGGGTGCAAAGCTATGTGATACATTTTGATTATGTCAAATACGTTCAAATATCTAATTATAAGTAGATAACCTCAAAAAAAATAAACAATCTCATTGATGCAATATATTGAATTCAATTTGTGAATGCTTAATTGAGTTGAGAGTGTTTACGGGTTTTTTTGACAGGAAGAGTATGGGCGAATCACAACATATTGAGGTTCGATTGTGTGAGATGAATGGAGGCATGTGCCCGCATTAGTAGGCCCCCTCCAGAACCCAAAGGAACCATTGATACATTGGTTTTGTTGACCTAGAGGTATGGCAGAAGAGCCGGTAACATGAAGGTATAGTAATATAATTGATTCTCTATGATTATACAAGTTTTTTTTTACCTTCCCTGTGCTAATGAATTGCATGAATGTGCTGTTTATAGAGATGTAAAATTATTTTTTTCTTCATAATTGGCAGATTTATATGCTTTGACAAGATATGTTGATGCTAAAGACTTTAGAGAGTTAAGGAGAAGATACAAGGCTCAGGATACAAGAGAAAATAATGGAACACTTTAGGGATGTATTGATGGATCTTGGGTAAAGAAATATGGATCTTTGGGATATCTTTTAAAGCAAAAGCATAACAAAGTCTCAGAAATATCAAGTATGTTTCCTTAAAATTTTCTTGCCATGTTTCTTTATTTCTGAACTCTTTGAAACTAACCTGTTGTGCAACATGGAAATGATGGTACAAATATTTTGATGAATAGCTTTGAATAGTTTTCAGGTGTTTAAATGAATGTTTATTGTGTGATGTTTGTGCAGGTGCCAAGCCTTTAATTGGAAGGAGGTTTTCTGATACATAAGTGCAAAGCGACATGAAGCAATGGCCATTCAAAGTAGTCCCTAAGAAGCCCATGATAAGAACCACATATATGAGGAATGGAAATCAACTGTTGTAGAGTCTAGTAAGCAAAGCAAGGAAAAAGGTACATAACTCATAGGTGACATCGTGGCCATGCAAGAAAGTGTTTGCAAACCTTTTGATTAAATTGATCATCTGTGTTTCTCTTAAAGATTCACAGTTTTGGAAACACATTAGCTGTTATGAATATGCTAATCAAATTAGTGACTTATTGTTTACTCCCATCAAAATCGTAATGATTGTTTATAAGGTTGACTATTTCAATCCGAATCTATATGGTTGTTTCTATGGGTATGACCGATCTCATATACCAAGCACTCCGGCAGCAACGCGAGGGCTACCCCGCTCGTTTCGTGTAAAAGAGAAAAAACTACAAAGAAATATATGTGTCAAAAGTGTGAAAAATCAAACTAATAAAAAGCGGGTGTCATTTTCTAAACTTTAAGGACCAAACCTGGATATTGTACAAAATTGAAATTTATGGGACAAATAACACAAACAAAATAACCCAGCCCTAACATCCGGCACCAATTTTTAGGTTAAAGGTATATTTTTGTTTCAAAATTTTAGCTAAAAGCACCAACTAATGTATATTATTTATTTATTTTTATTTATTATTATTATTGTTTTGGCAATTGAGTTGTGGGTTTATGTCAATTAGTAGTTAATGATTGAATTTTTATATGTTTTTGTTGTTTGGTTTTGTGAGATTGGGTCATTTTAATGTGGTTTAATATGGGTTGATGGTGGATGTGTATCTTAGGCATTCGTTGATTAGTATTTAAGCTATATGTGGAGATTTGGGGTGTGCGCGTAACGTGTTTGATAAAATTGCTGAGAGGGATTTGTTGTCGTGGAATTCGATGATTTTTGGTTGTGTGAAGATGGGGTTAGCGAAAGGCGCATTGGAGTTGTTTGAGGAAATGAAAAGGGATGGGTTTGAACCGGATGAGATGACGGTTGTGAGTGTTCTTAGGGCGCGCATGTGGGGATATTGGGAATTTGAAGTTGGGGAAGGTGGTTGAGGAGTATGTTCTGGAGAATGAGATGGAGGTGAATTCTTATGTTGGTTCGGCGTCAAGTGTGGGGATTTGGTGTCGACGAGGTGGGTTTTTGATAAGATGGGTAGGAAAGTTTTGGTAACGTGGAATGCTATGATTACAGGGTAAGTTACGAATGTACTTCCTTTTATCATATCAATTTTTGTTGTTTCGTGATTGCTTAAGGTGGGAAACCAAAACTGTTATAATCAGAATTAAAAATGCCTATTTTTTAAAAGCATACTGCATACCTAAAGTATTTACAAATATAAGACAACATTTGCTCCATTTATACCACTTAGAAGCTCTAAAGAATAGTGGTAATTTGATGGTTTGAGAGATAATGGTCATATATCGAGAACATCATTTGAAATGGGCTAATTTCTAATGGGCATGTCGGTACAGGTTTTGGCTGTTGCGCGTAAAGCAGATGGATCGTGGTCTCTGCCATCTGCCACTTCTACTATGGGTTGGGAGCTAAGGTATAATATACATGACAAGATCTCTACTATTTCTCAAATTCTAACATTAAATTGAATTTAAGTTAAATATCAATTCAATTGTGATATTCAGTTTTTAAAAGCCCATCATGTTGCATGGGTATTAATAATGCATAGGGTATTTAAAGTTCTTATGAAGTAGGAAGGCATCATATAGTAAAAAATTCACTCAGTTTCTTATAGCACTTACTTTTTGAGGTGATTCTATATTTCGCATTCATAATGCACTCAAATTCTGTAAATTTTGGAATAAGACTCACCCCAAGCATTGTCAAAATTGGAACATGCTAAGAGATCGAGTTGTAATAGCACTGATGTTTGTATGTTACCTTTCTTTCTCTTCATTATATATGTGTCCAACACTTTTGATATCTTGGGTACAATTAATTACATCTTGATTTTAGTGAATATAACTCAATTGAAAATTAAAGATCCATAACAAGCAGGTAAAGAGAGAAAAAGATAACTTTTAAATACATTATTCGTATCGTCAGTAGTTGTGATTCATTTGCTATTATATTAATGCTAGAGGATAATGAAATTGTTTGGAAAACATGCATGAATGATTTTTGTTAATTAGTTTTCCTAAGTTAACAGAATGTGCTACTTCCATTATTATAAACTATGAAACTTCAAACCATGATTTGGTTCACAGTTTCCATCCCTAGGAAGTATCAGATTGAAAGGCACTTATAAATTATTATTAAGAACTATGTTCTTTTTGAAACATAATTTGCTTTCTGTTATAATTGCACTTTTATGGCCAACTCAGGAAAAGAGCCACATTCAACGCTTATGTGGACCTAGCATTAATTTGCTCAGATTAGTTTTTGTTACATATGTTGTTTGGATGCATTCTTTTTAATATGTTTTATTACTATGACAGACGGCCATATGCAAAGGGTATTGATCTCTTTTTATACACCTTATCAGGTTGGATGTGTCGACACCCACTAATGAGAATGTTCTGTCCTTATCTTGCAGTGTGCATTATATTGTTTTAGTAAGTGTGGATCATGACGATCTTCCAGATGGTGGAAGTGGTCATTTTGCTGAGACTGTCAGAGCAATGAAGGTGAATAAATGGTTCTCATTACTGCATATCATCGTATAGAATGTGTTTAGAGCTGAAACAATCTGACTACTAATTGGCAAACTAAGAAATTTTTGGGAAAAAGTTGTGTCTTATCTTAAGAGGAATCCTCTTTCTATACTGAACACACAAACTAATAAAGAACCTAAAAATAAGCAGACTCAAATTTATAGTCAAACATAGATCTTGATTATCTAATTTGCTGCATAAAATATAATGATTTAATATATTTGTCACTTCGTTGAGCAGAAGAGCAAGCCTGAGATTATTGCCGAGTGCTTGACATCTGATTTTCAAGGGGATTTAGAAGCTGTGTCGATGTTGGCCAACTCAGGATTAAACATTTTTGCTCATAACATTGAGATAGTTAACGCCTCTAGAGAAATGTAAGAGATCCACGAGCTGGGTGAGTAGTTAAATTTCTTGCATTATTGTTGATTTTTTTGGTATTGGATGCCAGTTCCACTGCATTATATGAGAAAGTGATTAACCGAATATCGATTCTTAGTAAAAGCTAAGATAGAAAGTTTGTTGTTGGTGTAGATATGAGCAGAGTTTGAGTCTTGAAACATGCAAAACTTAGCAAGGAGGGAATGATCACCAAGACTTCTATAATGTTGGGGCTTGGAGAAACTGATGATGAGTTAAAGGAAGCAATGACTCATTTACGTGTCCATGTTCAATGCCTGTTTGAGCATTACTATCACATTCTCAAAAGATACATCCACCCGCCATATTCATGTATCACTTTTAAGACAATGAACATCATTTTCTTAGCGCATAGGAACCTGATACTGATCGTACTAAATGGAAACCACTAATGAGACTAAATCATTCACTGTTAGACCACATCCATCATATTTGTTATAATCAGAAATGCATACGACCAAAGTAGAGTTTTGTTAAGATACTATGGTTGATTGATTCAAATATGATAGAGGGAACCAAAGAGAATACACCGTTTTGACCAGCAAGCAGACCGAGGAGGGACAATATGCAGTTGACTTCCATGCATTGCAAGCCTACTCCATATGTGATGGATTTATGATACTGAGTTACTTTTTAATATTTCAATTTTAGTAGTATACTTATTCATTTTTCATATGGAAGGACAAAACTTGAGTTTTTTAAGTTCGAAATGGATGTTAACAAATTAAATCGCCTTCAATCAATAGATTAAAAAAATAAAGTTATATTAGCTCAAATTTATATCAAAATCTCTTTTACTTAACTGTAATTTGTGTGTTTGGTTGCAAGTTAGCCAATTTTAGTTTGATCTTTGAGTTTTTTTTATAAGTCTAAGACATGATTTTGGTTATATCTTGACACATTATGCACACATATTCATAGCATTATCTAATGTCCATGAAAGGTTTTATACTTGGTTTAAATGAAGTGATATAAGTTAACAATTAACACACGTTGAAACTTTGTATGCAAATGTTACATTTTAACAAAACTAATAAAATAAATAACTAGGTTACTAAAAAAAACCACCATAGATCAATAACAAGTTTTATTAAAAAAAAAAAATACAAAACTACCTTATAAAATCAAATTAACAACATTAATATTTTATTAAAACTTTTTGTCTAAGCCACGTGCGTGCACGGGTATTATAACTAGTAAAAGATATACAAAAGATTATACAGGTAAAGAACTAGAGATAATAGAGAAAAAAAAAAAAAAAAAAAAAAAAAAAAAGCAAATCATCCTACATTTTGCCACCTTTTCTGCTTTTCATATATCATCCTAGTTTTGTAATTTTTTCCTAAACAAGTACGGGGCAATAAGCCTTTATTAAGCTAACTACGAATACAACTTTCTTTCTCTTGAGAAAATGTCGTCTTTGGATTGAAAACTACTCCTCAAAGTAGAGCTTCTCCGATCCATACAACATGATTTTAAATCAAAATGGTACCAATGGTATGTGAGAAGCTCCCCAACCAAATAGTTGTAGGTTCAAGCCTTGCTTAAAACATGTGAGATAGATTTGCGGTGTAAATATTGTGAGATAGTTAAAATTCTCGTTCTCTAAACAAAAAAATAAAAATAAAATAAAATAAATAAAAATAAAAATAAAATAAAATAAAAGATTTTAAACCCTAGTGATCTAACGGTTTCATAGCACTATCGATTCTCATCTTTTTTATGCTGGATGTGTGGGTTTTGGGCTTCGTCTTGTAGCATTCTCTCTATTTCTCTCTGTCTTTGAATATCGTTTCCATTTCCAATAAACGTTGGGCGAAACTCAAGGCCACATATGATGAGGCCAGACATAGTTCCTTCATGACTTGTAAACTTCATATAGATAGAAAGAGACTCGTCCTTGAAATTATGAGTCGAGTTAAATTTCCACACTTTAATCTCCATCCATCCATCTTCCCTTTGTTTTGGAACCCGTGTGATATCATTTATATTCGGTGGGCTTGGGGTAATAAAATAGAAAAATTCAGCCTCTTCGTTTACTTGGTGGAGTAGATCTCGTACCTTCACCGGAGTATGCAGCCCCTCACATTCTTCTGAAAGCTTGAATACAAGATAACACGTGTATTCTGTATCGGCCGACAACATTTGACTTCTAATCGTGCAATTAATATAGAATACTTGCTGCGGCAAAAGCTCAATCACCTCTTGAAATCTGCATGTACGATAGAAACCATGTAAATTTTGAAGACACAAAAAGACAACTCCAAGATGTGATACTTTTATCAACCATTTATGCACGAATATTCCGTATTTTACCAGACAACAAAGAAGATTGGCTTTAAATTAGCAAATTTAGGGTTTTTTTAATTTATTTTTTATTATTATTTTTTTTTTGGTAAAACATTTTCAAATATTTGGATAAGATTAGATGTGCACATTGTGAATGTACAATTAAAAAAGTTTACTGCTCAAAGGAAAACATGCCAAATCGAGTTCAAAAAAACAAACCTTGACTGGGATGATGGTTTTGAAGTAAAGAGATCCGCATTAGAAAATTTGTACAGAGATGCCTTTGCCGAAACCACAAGAAGTTTCTTCCCGTTTACTTCGCCCAACCAAAACAACTCATCATAGTTTCTCTGTATCTCAAATATTTCTTCAAAGTTAGTTGGCAATTGTTGCACGCGATCCACATTGAAGTTTGATTCCAAGACATCCTTCAACTTTCCGATCTCTTCATGTTTCACCTGTGTACAAATGCAGCATTGACATGATTTTTATATATAAACAAAATAATTTAGAATGGAGCCCAGGGATATTTCTAAACTCACTTTGTCAATGGCTAGAAATTCAATGCCTTCGACATAAATCGCACCATCTCCACAATAGAACGACGAAAAGCTCTCTATTAGAAACGTAAACATGACATATTCATTCTGATTTAAGAATCTGTGCAACTCGATCATCATCCACTCTTCGTCTCTCTGTTTTGCAAAATATGCATGTAGATTTTCGGAGCCCACTCTATACTTTAGATTAACATACATCGGTTTAGCTGAAACTTTTCTTGAATCAGAGAGTTTGAAGAGTAAATAGACCCCATAAACAGCATTCGGAGATAATAATCGAGTATTTGTCTTAATTTCGATGTTCAAATTGGAAACATCGGATATCTCCACTACTGACTCAAATCTGCACATGTTATAAATATTCAAGTCCGAGTCAGTTATAACCATTAGTCACCCGGATGTCCCCTTCTACTTTCGAATTTAGTATTTCTTTAAACCAAAATAAATGAGAAAACAATTTCTTTGGGAATTGAGAAAAGACGTTTGGTACAGAGAATGGAATTGCGGAAAAGAATAGAATTGCATAGAAAGGGAATGGCTCAAGGAAAGATGATTTCATTTCACTGTTTGGTGCCAAGAGAGAATCGAACATAAAAATATGTCACATTCTTGATTCATTTGTTTGGTACGACTATGAGTAAGCTAATATATCAAAATGTAATCACTTGCTAGCCTCATTATACTTCTTAATCAATACCTTATAACAATTGCCTTTATTAATTTGGACTTAAAAATATAACTACTCGTATCAAGTTTCACATTTCTTATCATATTTCTGCCCAATATGCTACCTGCAATTTTTAAAATCACGTCTACATGTTTTTTTATTAGTTCATACATTGAAGCTTTTATGTTAAAATGTTACATTTCTTTTCTTAATATGTTAGAAAAGTATTTAGCTCACTTTGTTGAGTAAATGGAAAATGGAAAAATTTATATTATTTTAGTTTGAATGCTTAGTCAAAAGTTTAAGTCAAGCTCGACAGTTGTATTTGTTTCATCACATATTCTGTTTCTTCATAGGCAAAATATCAAACACTTGGTACGCACATAGTTATGACAGGAAAAACCATGTTTTAAATCTATCCTTCACATGGTGAAAATCAAAGATAAAATAAAGAGTATGATTTTAGGAATTGAAAATAGGATCTGAAACATATATGGGTAAGGATGACCTGAAAATATTGGAACATCACAAAGTGACAAGAGAGAGGTATGGTAAGCGTTTGGAAGATTTCTTAAATTTTTGTTGCATGTGACATGCACATGACCCTTCCCTTTAATACCCTGTGTTATTTTAGTTTGTTCTCTATTCTAATGAGGAATCCACCAAGAATGCGTTAACCTTGCATTTGCTGATTCCCTTCTTTCTCCACTTTTTTTGAAGAATGCAAAACCTTGAATGAGAATCAAAAAACCATTCCCCGTTTCCATTCTCAAACGCAAACAAACAATAGAAAGCTCTTCATTCCCTTTCTCATCTTTCCATTCACTCCTACCAAACATCCCCTTAAATTCAAAACCGAAACTTATTGTATCAATAAAATATATAATTAACTATGATAATTTTCTTTTAACCATTAAGTTATTTATTTTTTAGAGGGATTATATCTTAAAATAGACAAGCAAGATGCTAGCAAATTTAAGATTCATGGCCGTAAGAGGGCCCAAAATAGGGCATACCTCAACCCCGTTTTGAAAAAAAAAACCGAATCAAGCAACAAAGTACATATCGACTACAAGCAACATGTACATAACACCCCAGATTCCAAATCTGAGACTATTAGAATCAGTAGTGGTGATTGCTTATTCACTCACCTTTTCTTTATCAAAATGAGACTAAGTAATCCAAAATCTAACCCAAAATGCCAAAGAATGTGTGTTTTTGTGATTGTGAATTTGCAGGTACGGATATTTCATAAAAAGACGAAAAACAAACAAAAACCGGCAAAAACGAGCACGAGAGTGGATTGAGTAAAGAAAGTCAAAGCTGAGCTCAAATTGTTAAAAGAGATCCTCAGAGTTTGAAAGTTTTGCAAAAATGATCCTTGAAAATAAAGTTTGAAGAAAGTGCAATTTTGGTCCTTCAAAATACAAAAATGGCAAGATTGGTCCCTCATGATATTATTTTGAAGGAAAGTCAAAGTCACCCTTGGGAAATCACAATATGACATCAAAAGCCCTTGGATCAGATTATTGGAGAATGGCACATTCAGTCCTTATAGTTTCATATTTTACACAATTGGTCCTTATATATTTCATAAAAAAAATCTGAAAATCCAATTCCTAAAGCCTAGTCCAAGATTGCATAAAATCCAATACACA
>JARVZY010000374.1:0-22415 GCA_030686995.1 Artemisia argyi | reverse complement strand
ACGTTTATACTTATGTTCAAATATAAACCCTACCTCTTTTCTCTCTCATAATATCATGCGCCTCTTTTCTCCAGAACATAGACATCGATCCACTCATCCACAAATCTCAGTACACCATTAAATCATTAATAGATCCATAAATCAAAAATCCTATCTCATTCTCAACATTAATCTCTTTTCTCTCTCATTTCTCATTTCTCATTAATAAAAAATCCTTTAGTGTCGATGTTTCTTAATCGATCCACAATTCACAAACAGGTATGTAAATATGTAAATTAAATATCCGATTGATGATGAATTGATGGTTTATATCCGATCGATTGATGATGAATTGATGATTTTATGAATTGATGATTTATAAATTATATCCGATCGATTGCAATGGTTAATTGTTTAAATACTGATGAGTATTCCGGTTTGAATGAGTAATTGTTTAAAAGTATTCGCTGAATCTAAAATGTTGATGTAAACTCCATGATCATGACTGTAGTTAAATTACTATGATATATGTTTGGCCATCTTTTAACTTTTACATGTCTTGTTCTTTTCGCTAGGTTTGGTGACATTAGTTAGAATGCAATTTCATTTTCAAATATGTGTAAGTATTTGAATAGGTAATTATTTGCCAAATGTTACAAAGCAGTGTCATGGTTGCAAAAGGATGGTATTACTCTGATGTTAGTGTTCATATAGTAACTTCTGCTACTCGTTCTTTCCGTATATAATTGATGGTCAGTTGGTCATGTTAGTGTTAAATTCATTTCCTAAGCCGGTATGTGTATTGTTTCTTTTGTGACTTGGCTTGTCAAATTGTTTTCAGTTCCCATATTTCCTGTTTGTTGTATATGTTCTTTGTCTTTTCTTTTAGGTTCCCATTATGGTGGTCATGAAAGCAATGGGTATGGAAGCTGATCAGGAGGTTGCTCAGATGCTTGGTAGAGATCCACAATATGCTTCACTGCTTCTGCCATCTATTGAGGTAAGCTATCAGATGTAACAACAAACATAACTAGAAATTTGATGGACAATTAGCAACCAATCAGCCATGGTGCACCGGTAATATGCTCGAGGACATGGGTTTCGCATACGGGTGAAGAGTGAAGACATTATAATTGTTTACTTTTGTTTCGTTATGTATTAGTTATAGGGATTTATTAAGGACTTTTTGTTTCGTTATGTATTAGTTAAAAATATTATTAGGAACTCTCGTTAAATTGTGAACTCGTTTTGTTTCGTTATGTATTTGTTATGTTTCATTTTGTTATTAAGGTCTCGTTTTGATATATGAGAACAGGTTTTTTAACAGGTCCCTTAACATGTCCTTAACAGGTTTGCTTATGTTTTTTTTGTTTAAATTTAGTATTTTTGTTAACAGGTCCCTTAACATGTTCCTTATCGTGTAACCCGTTAATTTTCGTGTCGTGTTCGTGTTCGAAAAAAGTGACACGATTTGTTATCGTGTCGTGTTCGTGTTTAGGTCATTCGTGTTCGTATCTTATCGTGTTCGTGTCTTATCGTGTCGTGTCAGACACGATATGCCAGCTCTATCTACATATGATGATGAGTTGATTACGGCATTCTTCAAAAATGTCAATTCGAAATCAAGGTTTCCTTTTTTCTTTCTATTGATTTATTTAATTACTAGTAATTAATATGGTAATAATAATTAATTCTACAACGAATTAGGAAGTGGCGGTGAATTTAGATGAAGAAATGTCATCAGATTCTAATATGCAACTCGCAATAGATGGCTTAAAGAAGTGGATTATATATGTCAAGTTGTTGTCACTCTTTGAAGTAGTAGTGGATTTCAATTTGATATTGTCATTTTTTTGTAATAGTAGTAATGTAATGTGAGATGATTGGATTAATGTAATTGTCACTGCAAATTCATAAAAAAAATACTCCCTTGTGATTTCATACAGAATCCCATGGAATTCATAATGAATCCCATGTGACACACCAAAGAATCCCATGGGATTCATAATGAATCCCATGGGATGCACCAAAGAATCCCATGGGATTCACAATGAATCCCATGGGATGCACCAAAGAATCCCATGGGATTCATACTGAATCCTTTGTGATTTATCATCTTTTTTCGAATTCCGTGGGATTTCTTTACGAATCCCATGAGATTTTTCTTGACGGAAATTTTGAAAAAAAATGTAATCTTTTTACGAATCCCATGGGATTTTTCTGGATGGAAATTTTGAAAAAAAAAAAAAATCATCTTTTTACGGATCCTATGGGATTTCTTTACAAATCCCGTGGGATTTTTCTGGACAGAAATTTTGAAAAAAAAAAATCGTCTTTTTACGAATCCCGTGGGATTTTTTTAGACGGAAATTTTGAAAAAATAAAAAATCGTCTTTTTACGAATCCAGTGGGATTTTTTACGAATCCCGTGGGATTTTTCACGATGGAATTTTGAAAAAAAAAAGTTCGTCGAAAGTATATATAACAATGCATATCTATAGAAAGATAATTTTTTTTTCTCGTCGCAATGATGTATTTTTCGTAGCTTGAAGATTTACCGTTTGCAAGATATGTTGTTTTAAAAAAAAATGTGGAAAGTAGGTTTTTATATTAAATGAGCTAAAATGCCAATTTTGCTCTTATTTTTTTATTTGATTTTAGCCATTAGATGAAAGGTGGATGGATGATTGAGATTGGCTTATTTGTTTTTTAATTGATACTTGTTTTGCATAGATCTCACCTCCTTACTAATTAAATTAGCATCTATTGACTTACAAATTTGGTACAAAGGAACTAGTTAAGCATTTTAGCGATATTGAGTACCTAAATAACAATGAACAACCTTAATTTCCAACCACAATCAACCATATTTAGTCTGCTTGTGACAATTTTTGTGATACCTTGTTTCTACCTATAAATGTAACAAGTGCAATACCCGTGCGTTGCCCGGGTGCGCCTTTTATTTTTTAACGTTTTCAAAAATTAGGAAGCCTCTAAAAATGTAAATTTATATATTTTTACTTTTGGAAAGCAACAAATAACAATAAGACCTTAACCAAAGAAGAATATTTGATATGAGAAATCAATGCTAGATCGTTAGCTACACCATATATTATAGCATCAATCGATATAATAAGCATCATAAATTGATAATTTAAAATTAAATTGATCTTAAGTAAATACATAAGTTATGTAAACTTTATAAGATATAACCGAGTTGAAAAGTATATATGTGTTGCTCGGGTCACATCGTTAATTAAGATAAAAATGCTCATCATATTTCATTCAACAATTCCAAATAACATACGTTTTAGATGCCTATCAAATGATGAAGATGTCTAGATTCATTCTTGGATGGTCTATATGGAATTTTCAAAATGCATTGATTTTTTCTACTTCTAAGCCAAAGAAGGTGACTCTTTGGGATTTTATAGTTTATCAATCGTTTTTGTGGATTTCATCTAGAAATCTTAAGTTGAGATTAAGTTGGATAGGTTGGTTAGATAATCCCATTATAAATATTTCTTTTTTGTAAGTGTTCATTTTTCTAGCTTTTGCTATTTAATAATATGCCCCTGTTCTAAAAAAAACATAAATTTTATACGATATGAGAAGTTGAAAGTTCAGTTTACTTGCACCACCATCTTTTTCTTGTTTTGCCTATATTAACACATATAATAAAAGGTTATTAATCTTAGACAAATAATTGCCAAAAATAACATTGAGTGAAAGTATAAGTAGATTAACTGGTTATGCTTATTATTTTTAAAAACCGAAAAAATAGTTATTATGATCATCTACTTATGAAACCATGTTGTTTCTTCTCATTCTAGAAAAACACCCATTTCGTTGAATTATTAGCATGCTTTTTTAGACGTTTATTATACTAGACGAGTACCCGTGCATAGCAACGGGATTTATAGCGGCAGATAGTTATAGTGATGCTTTGGTTAAAGTGTTTTGTGTAACTATAGCTGTTTGCCGTTAGAAAATCCCGTTGTTATGCATGAATACTCGTCTAGTTATTTTCGAAACCTCCAATATGCATATGCCTCTTTTTATATAACATATGCATAACCGATTGATATATCCGTAAATCAAAAGTAAAGTGATCAACTATCAGGAAAATAGTAATTAAGCGGTTGAAGGTAAAGTGTACAAAAAAATGCAACAATTATAAAATGTCGTTGCTATGCATCGGTACTCGTCTAGTATTTATTAAACCTTGATCCTATCACAAATAACACTACAAAATTACCATACAAAAATAATAAAATTGATTTGCACACGTTTTAATTTGATACTCTATTTTGTGGATAACTGATAACATAGTTGTATTGTATTTATAGTGTGCTCTGTAAACTTATACCGTAAGTGTCTCAAGCAAAATAAAAAGTGTGCAAATTATAAGACTGTAGCGAGTCAAATAAACAGATGTCTAACCACCAAAGATCTATTTTGATATTTATTTTGCAATTACATATATTCAAAATAAACCTTAATCCAAGTTTTTATGCAATGTAATTATTGTTTTCAAAGATAGTTTAGTTTCTTAAGATAGTTTCTAAGTTGCCAAAGATAGATTAATTAAGGGTAATTTAGTCAATATATTAATTTTAACTTTTTCACTTTTCACTTTTTGACTTTTTGACCATTTTCTCTTTATAGATAGTATAGATGGGAACATGTCTATGAAATTATAATGTACCGACTATAATAGAATTATGTACGTGTTCAAGAGAGATATTTTCAAGCACTCCCTTAATAGTATCAACCATCGTCCATAACAATACTATACGCTTTTAAGAGGTATAGCTTCATCTCATCTATGCAGTTCTCGTTGAATATCACAAGTCACAATATCCTAGCGTTTGTAGTCTTGTAAAAAAGTTAACTACGTAATTGCTAGAGTATATATGCATGGTTTGCGGTAGGAAATTAAAGAAGATATTAAAAATAAACAAACTTGATATTGGTGCACACTGCGATTGGAGATTTACATCGCGATAAGAGATTTACATCGTCTTTGAAATCTACGGATTGATAACTTATAAAATGAATAATCCTTTTTGAATGATGTTGTATCCAAATAATATCATATGCTTGTGCATGCTTGTGAAATGATGCTCTAACTCAATAGTACAAAATATTTTATGAGATGATGCTCTAACTCAATATATTATATATTTCTGAAATATATCATTTATTATGTGCGATACAAATTGCAATTTTTTTTTCTTAAATAATGATGCTAAGTATTTCAAAATCTAATGAGATAGAGATAAACTGAATTTCAAAATTGGGTATTTACTTTGAACGATCCATGATTTACGTTAACGGTTGATTTATATTTTTTTTTAAACTTATCCATAGCATTTTGAGATTTTTTTTGAACGGCGATTTTATTTAAAAACTAGCAAGAAGCTAGATTAAACTACAATAAGGTAAGGAGTTTTGAGCCAGTCATTCCAACTGAATGAGGCTGTACATCTAAATTTACACCAGTTGAAAGAACTAGAAACAATATCATCAAATAAAGTCGCCTTGAGAGGAACCTTAGTGTCGAAGAGCGTCCTATTACGAAACGACCAAATGAACCACCACATGACATAAAACACACCTTCTAATATCAGCTTAAGATTAGAAGGAACAGTCAAAGCAGAAACCCAAGCGAGCCAGTCATCATACGAAGAGATGTTGCCATAAGAGATATTCCACCAACGCACAATCTTATCAATCAACTCTCTAGCCAAGCAACAGTTAAAGAACAGGTGATTTGTAGTCTCGATCCCATTATCACACAGAGGACACGACAAAGATGCAATATCAATACCACGACTGGAAATATTAAAACGAGAGGGATGAGCATTCATCTTAACCTTCCATGCAAAGATGTTAATTTTGATAGGCATAATCTTAACCCAACGAGTCACGGTAGAGATAGAAGAGGACCTAGTATCATCAATAGCACTCCTCATAGACGCAACGGAATAAATCTGAGAATTATTAAGGGACCAAACAAACCTGTCTGCTTTAGGAAGAAGAGTAACTTCTCCTATGGATTCCAACAGGTTGTCGAGCTGTGTTTGTTCCTCACCACCCCTGGTTCGACGACGAAAAGAAAAATCAATACTAGGGTCTGATAATTTATCTTTAACACAAATATCCTTACGCAGCTCCAAAGCATAAAGTCTCGGGAAGACGGCTTTTAATGGCCGGTCGTCCTTCCAACAATCATCCCAAAAAACAGTAGCAGATCCATCTCCCACTCGAAGCTTACAGAATTCAAAAAAAATCAATGCCTTGCTCTTTGAGGAGACGAGCTTCTTTAACAATAGTAAGCCAACAAGATCGGGTGCCTGTAACAATGTTTCTGCCCACACCACCATCATTACCGTGGATAGCTTTAACGACCCTAACCCAAAGAGAGTTCTTTTCGGTATAAAATCTCCACATCCATTTAAGCATTAAGCCCCTATTGAGGGCATAGAGACTAGCAACACCTAGGCCCCCTTTAGCTTTAGCCGTCAAGACGTTACTCCATCGAACCCACGAAGCCTTTCTACCAGAAATATCATTACCATTGAAAAAACGACTACGGATAAATTCAAAGTTAAGTTAGTTTCACGATATATTGGATATAGTAAACTTGACAAAATATGAGGCATACCTTGTCAATTCAAAGTTAATTGCTACAAATCAGGACATAATCTATTTTATACGGTTTGGATGTTTTTGTATGTCAATCGAATGGCTGAGAAATGATGTCATGTCATCATTTTTTCTCTTAGCTCCGGTAGCAATATATATTATAATATAGGATATATATTATCAGCATACAAATTTTTGTTAATAGCGTGATTGTATATAAAATTAGAAATTGACCACTAATTAGTAAGTCAGTGGGAGGCTGATAGAAGAATATTAGTTATATAGAGATTTACATAAAATCATAAACCAATCCTAGTTTAAGATTCGCTTTCTAAAGCTACACCAAGGCCAATTAAAGAGAGAAAAGCTTGATATCATTAAAAATAATCGCTTTAAGATTATACACTTTATTAACTTTAGTAGAGTTATTTTAAATACTAAAATTTTCTTACATACCAAGAAACTCATCCACATCATTTATTTAAAAAGAAATTAATAGTTGATATTAAAAGCATTTTAATAAATCACTTATTTTTTATTATTTAAATATCTTTTAAACCGTTAATCGTTAAGCGAAAATGATTATACCATCGCAACAAGCATTTAATTATCTTTCTACAAACGGGTACTTTGACATACTTTAAAAAAAAAAAAAAAAAAACTTTTTTTTTTCACTCTTTTTTTTCGTTGTTTTTCATTACTTAAATTTGCATGAAAAAATCACATATGATATTTAATATCACATGTGATATTAGTGTTAAATCACATATGATATTAATATTCAAGTTAGTGTTTAACCACATGTGATTTTTTTAAACAAATTTCAGTAAATAAAAAAATTGTAAAAAAACGTGAAAAACACGAAAAAAAAATAATTTTGTCGAAAGTATATCAAAGTGGCTATCTATAGAAAGATAATTAAATGCTCGTTGTAACAGCATATTTTTTTCGTTTAACGATTAACGGTTTGAAAGATATCAATATTTGAAAAAAAAATGAAAGTGAGTTTTTAAAATTGTTGTGATTAATCACATCCATTAAATAAAATACAGATGAATGGTCAAAATTGGTCATTTGATATGTAAAAAAGTTTGATATGTAAATAATCTTTTATCTTATTAATTAGCTGGTTGTATGTATCCTCTTTAATAATAATAATAATAATAATAATAATAAATTGCCTTTCTAAAAAAAAAATAATAAGAAAAATCATCTTTGGCATATTTCTTTTGGGTGGCCCTAACCGGACGGGGGGACAAGGGTGGCAGGGGGTGGCAGGCCCACTTGTCTCCCCATTTGTCCCCTATTTTTTTTCAGTGTACCCCAGTTTTTGTCAGTTTCTGTTCCGTATTTTTGACAGTTTTAACCGTTTGACTTATTAAACTTTACATTTTCTGTTCCGCACTTTCAGGTTTATAGCTTTTTGATGTAAATAAAATTATAAAAATAAAAAAAAAAATAAAAAAAATAAAAAAAAAATAAAAAAATAGGAGGGGGTGTGGCTAAAAAATAAACCAGGGTGTGGTCAACATAGGCCATTTCTTTTACCTCACTCACACGTCAATTCAAACACTACATCATGTCCATACAATTCATGAATTTTTTATGAGTGAAATGTAATTGGACATATTCATGACTGTAGACATATTGACTGAAACAATGATACAGACATTGTGGAGCCAATATACACTCCAACAAGAGTCTTTTGCAAAAAGACATGGATATCTGAAGTAACATATACTCTTCTTGCGACAACTAAGAAGAATATGCATACTTTTGTGGACACGTTCTTACGTACATTCGTAAATAGAAATCTTGCGAAGTCGAGGTTTTATGTTTAGAAGAATACAAGATCACGTTGATTTACTCAATTATTCTGTGCCAAAATTTTGTAATAGCAATTGTGAAAGAAATTTTATTGACAATTATATTCCTAAAATTTGTGGTTATTATATTTCGAGCACTAAACTTTTTCACCGACTACCAAGAAGTTGTATAATCTATATTATTTCTTGTACGTAGTCTGAGAAAGTCGAAAAAGTGTATCAGAACTTGGGGTCTATTCCTCTCTAAAGCACATATCGGGTTAGCTTACTATGCAAGTTTGTAAACTATCTTTTGTTTTAATCTTTTAGAAAAACAGAACTTACACTGTATTATGCTACAAATATCCCACGCACGCAAATGTTCATACAAAAATATTGAACCCACAACTACTGTATAGAGGAAATCTCACGGCATATGAGCATATACAACCAGATACATACCACTAGGCTATAAGCCATTTGGTTATTCACTTATTGTATACTATCTATAGGGCCGTCTCGAGGCCTACGGAGGCCTAAAGCAAGATCAAACTGAGGCTTTAAATTTTTTTAACTCGTTTTTAGTGTTCATTGTTTGAAAAATTCATTTTGTCAATTTTTTTTTTTTTTTTTTTTTTTTTTTTTTTTTTTTTTTTTTAATTTTATTATTATTATTATTATTCTTAACATTTATAAATTAAAAAAAAATGCAATTTTTGAGACTTCAAAAAAATTGGACCTAAAGCGTGTGCTTTAGTATCCTTGTAGTCGAGCCAACCCTCATGTCTATCACACCTGGATGGTTTGAGCAACCGCATATCAAGTGCATATTAATTGTGGAGGTGATTAATTGTTTCAAGCCGTATGTTTAAAGTAAGTGTTTAAAAAGTTTTAAGGTACGTGAAACTCTTCTCTTACTCTTGCTTCGATCAGTGCATAATCATAGTTAATTACTTAATTTTGACTTCAAATATCTGACTAGCCATAATTGTTTTACATTCTGTGATATACATATTTTTTGGTAAAAGGTCAACGACCCAGTAAATATATTACACCAAAAAGCGTTTAAGTATAACGGATATGGGTGAATCCTATATCTCAACCCGTTACATAGGCGCAAAGCTTAGATAACAAGATACTTCCTATGCATGCATACATCTTGTACTTTTTTTTTAATACATACATGCATACACATCTTGTACTTGAGCTGAAATTTTTTTGTATAGAACTTAGCTCATATTGGTCCTACTTACCACTATTACGAATAATAAGTTAAATTAACACGTATTCTTTCCAATTGCGAAATAATTATATCTACTCAATCCAAGTTCAACTTAATAGACATAATTGACTAGGTAATAATCATAAAAAAGTCATAATTGATAAACTATATAGCTTACATATGTAAGGCTCTTTATAAAACATAAAAGTTCAACTAGGAATTTAAGGACAGCTATTTCGAACAGTACAATCGTTGCCAATACAATGGACCTCTTTTGTGCATGATTTCTGGTAGCGTTGATAACAATTGCCATTATTGCATGAACTTTGCACGTTGTTGACGGGTGGTGTGTTGGTATAAGTGTTAGGTGTTCCAAAGGGGAATGAAGGTGAATCCATGTTGTTAGATGGTCCAAAGGGGAATGAAGGTGAATCCATGTTGTTAGATGGTCCAAAGGGGAATGAAGGTGAATCCATGTCGTTGACGGGTGGTGTGTTGGTATAAGCGTTAGGTGGTCCAAAGCGGCGGGATGAAGGTGTACCCATGTTGTTGACGGGTGGTGTGTTGGTATAAGTGTTAGGTGGCCATGGTTTGGGGAGTGAAGGTGTACCCATGTTCTTCTGCGAACGAGGAGATGAATTCCCTTCTACACCTCTATAGTTTGGATCGTCCCATGTGGCTAATGTTGGGGAGATGAAAAAGAAGAAAGAGATCAAGTAAAGGTGGAGAACAATAATAGTAACCTTCGTTGCCATTTTTTTTTTTTTTTTTTTTTTTTAGATAGTAGTGAGACATGACATGTATATATATAGACTACTGGATTTTCTAGATAGGGGTCTTCGATGTTTGGTTTGAAATAGAATATTTCAAAAAATAAACCAAATTGAAATCGAATAAAACCAAAACTTAGTTGGTGTATGGTTTGGTTTAAAACCGAACCAAACAACCCGAACATATGTACTTACATAAAAAACGAAATTTAAACAATATCTATAGTTTGTATCCTGTCATTTTAACTAACATTCTTAAAATCTTTAAATACCTTTTACACTGAACCAAGTTTTGATACTTGAAGATGGAATATTCAAGCTTTTTAACACTTCAAATAATACTACAGTTTGTCTTTCGAAGAAACTTCTATTGTTTTAAGATACTTCCGTTCACTTGCCAAATCTTTTTGTTTGTTGACTTAGGTTTTGTTTTGATTTATTTAAGCACTTATGAGATCTCTTCTAATCTTATTTGAACTTTTAGGTCTTTATTTATGAATTCTAAATTAAATTATGAATTTTACTTGAATTTGGTTTTTTATTTTTTATAACCGAAACCAAACCGAATTTTAATTTGGTATTTGTTTTGGTTTTATCTCTTTTATAATTGGTTTGATTTGATTTAGGTTTTTAACTTTAAAAATTTTCAAACCGATAAACTCGAACTACATGACCTTAAAACTGAGCTGATAAACACCCCTTTTTCTAGAGCCATATAGTCCATTACTAGTATCATTCAATATCACACGATATCTTCGTGACTAAAAGGAACTTCGCCTTCTAATATAACATCATCTCGTTAGTGTATCACAATGCTCATGAAGCTATACATTGAGCTACCTTACTCTCCTTTCTTCTTAAAATGACCCGTTACAAATATTAAAAGCAAGTCATTCGATAAAATATAGAGAAGATGGATGTAAATTGTAGAGGTATAGATTAGTTACAAAATGCGTGAACCAAAGACAATGAATCTGACTTGAGAATAACCTCTAATTCGATCCTATTTAGTAGCCCACCAAATAGCTTTATAGGGGTGAGCATGATGAGGGTTGGTGCGGTTTTTGGTAAAAACCAACCCGCATCCGTAATTGTGGTTTTTAAAAAATGAGGATCCACATCCGCGCGGTTTTTGCGGTTTATGCGGTTTTGCGGGTTTTTGCGGTTTTTTGGGTCAAAGTTTTTTTATTTTTTATTTTTTTTCTTCAAATTATAATTTTTGGTATATATTTATTATAAAATAAATATATCATAAGGTTACATGATTGGTTGAAACATATAATCAAAATAATGTGTATTAGTATGAAATTATAAATAAATACAATAGTAAAAGTCGAATAAGATGAAGACGTCGATGATAAATTGAAAGAAAAATAAAGTTATATAACCTTAAAACTCAGATAATAATTAACAATTAAAATGTGTTTGAAATAATTTATTATAAAAGCATAAATAAAGCATTTTATCATAAAAAAAATTACAAATTTTGGTTTGCTATTCTAAAAAATTAAAAAATATATTTGAATATGAAAGAGTGGTGCAGTGCGGTTATTTTGGTGAGGTTTTTCGGTAAAAACCCAACCCGCACCGCAAAATGCGGTTTTTCTAATTTCGAAAACCGCACAATCGGTTTTTGTTGTGGATCAGTTTTTGCGGTCCGGATTTTGCCCTTTTTTTGCGGATTGCGGTGCGGTTTCTGCTCACCCCTGTAGCTTTGTATCTCTAGTTGATATTCATTAAAACTAGGGGTGGAAACGAGCCGAGCCGAGCCCGAGCCTGCCAGAGCTCGAGCTCGGCTCGTTTAAGTTTTAAAAGGCTCGAGCTCGAGCTCGGCTCGTTTCGAGCCTTAAACTTTAAGCTCGAGCTCGGCTCGTGGAATATTATATAGGCTCGGGCTCGGCTCGAGCTCGGCTCGTTTATTCGATTTGACCATGAAAAGTTAAAGCCTGGCTCGAGCTCGAGCTCGGCTCGTAATATATCTTTATTGAGCTCGTTAATAAGCTCGAGCTCGGCTCGTATATAAGTTAAAATATCATATTTTTGTTTAGGCTCGTTTAGGCTCGCGAGCCCAAACGAGCTTTTTATGTAAAGCTCGAGCTCGAGCTCGATTACTAAACGAGCTGCAACTTAGGCTCGAGCTCGGGCTCGAGCTCGTTTAGGCTCGGCTCGTTCGAGCTTTTTACCGATCCGATCCCGAGCTTTTCACGAGCGGCTCGGCTCATTTCCACCCCTAATTAAAACGTCTTCATCAAGATTGACAAATGATGTTCAAATTTTTTACCGTAAAATTGTTAAGTTCAACACCAAAAATAAGATTGTTTATATCTTGCTTTTGTATATGCTTTGGAATGATAATATGAGTCGCTACAAGAAAAAACACTAAGTGACAAGACGTTTTGGTCACTAACATGTCCTTCACAACGAAGTTGACTTACCTAGAATATGATACTACGTATTTGTAAAAAGTAAAACTAATAAGTATAGTAAACAATTAAGAATATGATAACATTCACATTTTAGGAGATCAGAACAAAGATTTTAGAGTACTAACAAATTGAATAAGAGTGAATAATGGCCCACTTGAACTGCTAGACTTTTGATGAAAAATAGCTGTTAGCGGGTCAAAGACGCCCGCGAATCAAGGCCCACATGCACAACCAAGTTTACAAAACGTTACAAAGTTTAAGTACAAGATGGTTTAGACTTTACACGAAAACAGAAGTCGTGACTCGCGACACATGTTGTGAAGTTTAAACCAGCTATGAAAAAGTTTTATATGAAGGACGTATATAAAGATTTACGTCCAACTATGTATTTCATAATCGACATTGAACAACAAATTGACACGTCCAGCTGTAGCACAACAAATAAACACTCATCAAAGGCAATAAAAGCTAGTGTATAGTACTTGACAGTTGAAGTTATAAAGGTGGGTACTGAACACAATGCTTCAGATGCCTTGACGAAGGTGGTACCTGGACTTAAGTTTCAGCATTGCTTGGAGTTACTGAATTTCCACCTTAGGCTTTATATTAGCCTACACCGACACTCAGCAACTCCAAGCAATGCTGAAACTTAAGTTCAGGTACCACCTTCGTCAAGGCATTTGCAGCATTATGTTCAGTACCCACCTTTATAACTTCAACCGTCTTTGCTTTCAAGACATTTCTGATAAAGTGATAAGGCACATTGATGTGCTTAGTCCTTTCATGAAAAACATGATTCCGCAATAAGTGAATCGCGTCCTGATTATCACAATTAACTGCCACAGTGTTAAGCTCCACGCCCAACTCTTCTAAGAGTCCCCTTAGCCAAATAGCTTCCTTCACAGCCTCCGTAAGAGCCATATACTCCGCCTCTGTAGTTGAAAGAGACACCACGTGTTTTAGCGTTGTCTTCCAGCTTATAACACATCCCTGTACTAAAAATGTATAACCTGTGATTGACCTACCTTTATCTGGATCCTTTGCGTAGTCTGAATCAACAAAACCTGTTACGTCCATATGGTTGCCACAATTTGTCCCATACACCAAACCCACATTTGCAGTACCCTGCAAATATTTCAAAATCCACTTTACTGCTTTCCAATGCTTTTTACCAAGATTCGCCAAATATCTGCTAACTACACTTATCGCATACGCTATGTCTGGCCTTGTACATACCATCAAGTACATTAAGCTCCCAATTGCATTTGAATACGGCACCTTACTCATCCTTTCAACATCACAATCCTTATCCGGGCAATCCTACAACGACAGCTTGAAGTGCCCACCCAATAGCATCTTTACCGATTTCCCATTGTCTATTCTAAAATTATTTAAAATCTTAGAAACGTACCTTGATTGTGACACCCTCAGAATCTTGCGACTTTGATCCCTGATGATCTCCATATCAAGAGTCTTTTTTGCTTCCCCGAGCTCATTCATGTCAAACTCCTTTTTAAGCAAAGACTTGATAGACCCAATCTCAGCCTTGCTTTTCCAAGCAATCAGCATATTGTCTACATATAACAATAGATAGATATACTCACCTGGTGCATAACTCCTATAATATACGCAGCTGTTGTAACTGCTACGCTTGAACCCGTTGCTCATCATGTACTCATAAAACCTCCTATACCATTGCCTAGGTGACTACTTCAAACCATAAAGGGATTTCTTTAACAAACATACGTTGTTACCTTGTTCATAACCCAGTGGTTGCCTCATGTATATCACCTTTTCAAGATTTCCATGTAAAAATGTTGTTTTTACATCAAGCTGCTCTAGCTCATAATCTCTACATGTAGTCAATGCAAGTATAACCCAAATAGATGTGTGTCGAACTACCGGTGAAAATACTTCATTATAGTCAATATCTGCCCTTTGAGTGAATCCACGAGCCACCAACCTCGCCTTGTGCCTAGGCTTTTGAACACCTTCAATCCCTTCTTTTATCTTGAACAGCCATTTGCAGCTCACCAGCTTTTGCCTAGCTGGATGATCTACTAACTCATAGGTCTTATTCTTCTTCAGAGAATCCGTCTCTTCATCCATAGCAGCTTTCCACTTAGAACAGTCTTCACAAGCAACTGCCTCCGGGTATGTCAATGGTTCATGAGTATCTTCTTCCTCTGCTGCAGCAAATGCGTAAGCAGCCATATTATTCTCATCCCAAAACCTCAAAGGTTTCGTTCTTGTCCTTGGCTCTCTATCCCGAACCAACTGATAATCTGTGAGATCCGGTGGTTGATCATGATCCTGATCCCCTGCATCTTCATCATCGCCATCTCCCTAATCATCTGTCTGATCTTCCTCAAGTGTACGATTATTTAACGCGTGCAGTTCTACCTCAACTTGTAATTCCTCAACAGACTTATCAGTACCTGCACCAGAATCCTTCAACGTGTCTTTGTACATGACACTTTCATTGAAGACCACGTTCCTGCTAGTGACTATTTTAGGTGATTCATTATCAAGCCTATATAGCTTGTACCCTTTCACACCTTCGGGATATCCCAAAAGAACGCATTTTACCGCTTTTGACTCGAGCTTACCTTGTTTAACATGTGAATATGCGACACAACCGAAAATCCTCAACATCCCATAATCACTTGGATATCCCGACCACATCTCCATAGGTGTCTTTTTCTCAATCGTTGTCGATGGTGACCTATTTATAAGATATGCAGTCGTACGTGTCGCTTCCGCCCAGAAGGTCTTAGGCAATCCAGACTGAATTAATAAGCAGCGTACCTTATCCATGAGTGTTCTATTCATTCGTTCTGCTAATCCATTCTGCCGCGGCGTCCTGGCAACTGTCAAATGTCTAGCAATCCCACTCTCAGTACATAGCTGCTTAAACTCCCGGTTACAGAACTCAAGACCATTATCAATCCTCATCTTTTTAACCGTTCTCTCAGTCTGATTTTCTACTAACTGCTTCTACTCTTTAAACTTTCCAAATGCTTCATGTTTAAACCTGAGAATATAAACTCATACCCTCCCTGAATAATCATCAACACTAGATAAGAAATACCTCTTACCTCCCAATGATTTCACCTGAGACGGACCGTATAAATCTTAATGAACATAGTCTATCACTCCCTGAGTAGAATGCCTTCCTACACCGAAATTGTCTCGATGTGACTTTCCCAGAACACAATTCTCACAAAAATCGAGCTTACCTAGACTCTTCTTGCCAAACAGCTCTTGCTTTTCCAGCACCTGTAGTCCCGCCTCACTGATATGTCCCAGTCTTTTGTGCCAAACCTGTGCTAGTCTGTCTTTTTCTTCAACACTAGCATTAAGCTCACCCGCCACTACATGGCCATCCAAAGAGTATATGCAATTATCCCTTCGGGTTCCAAATAAAATAACCCTAGAACCATTAATCACCTTCATTTTGCCCGACTGCATTTTTGTGGTATATCCCTCTTTTTCAAGAGTTCCCAGCGATATCAAGTTTCTTTTCAATTCAGGAATATATCTGACATTGTTTAATACAAAACTTGACCCATCTTTCAGTTGTACCCTTACTTTGCCAATACATCTGATCTTGCTAATACGAGTCAAATTATAGTTATAGTATATATTCTCCAAAGAATTTGAAGGAAATACAAATTCCCGAGGTCGTAGTCTAAGTGAAGTGTGATTGGAATCGTGATTTTTTGATTAACGAAACGCGTAGTGAATAGTGATAAGAGTGAATATTTTGAATTCTAAACTAATGATAATGAAGTATAAGCAATAGAAAAGCAAATAAGCAATTAAGATAAATAAATAAGGCACACGTAACCTAAAATGCAAAGAAATCCTAAAAATGCAAAATTACCGGGAAATAACGCAGCTAAAAGTCAAACTTAAGCAAAATAAACCCTAAAAAGTCAAACTTAGCTTCTAAAAGTTCTAAATACTTAAAAAGAATTTCAGAAATAGAAATTATATTTTTTTTGACTTTTGTTTTAATTATAATGATTTAAAATCTATTTTAAACTAATCAAAATATTAAAAATACTAAACTTTTAAAGAAAAACCCAACATTCTAAGAAAAAAATTCTAGCTTATGTTTATAGATTTTTGATTAATAAAAATAATCAAGATTTAAGCAAAATTATAATGAAACTAGTAGCAAGTTGTAACACCCCCAAAATTTGGTACAGCGGAAGACTCAACAAGCTTTCGGGGTGTTACGAGGATTGGTATCCAATACAAGACATAAAAAAAGAGATAAAGTAAACATGAGAAAAACACAACCAAAACGGGGTTTTAAAGTTTACAATTATCCCAAATTCATCCAAAGTCAGGCCCAAAAGAAATAAACGTAGGTCCACAATTATTTATCGGAGTTTTAGAAAAATAGATCCATAAACCAGGTGCCAAAGCCAAGCCTCCAATCCAAGCATCCAAGGGCATCACTTAATTACCTGAGAAAACGTGCTAAAAGTCAGCTTTCGCTGGTGAGATCATATGTTTAAATTCATAAGTAAATCAAGTGGACATATACGCAAAACGCTTGCTAGCTAGACTAGGCCTCAATCATTCAACCCAAAACGAACCAACCAAATCCAACCAACCCTATAGGTGCACATGATTGGCTCCAAACGGTCAACCTAATTGACTAGGTGAACGGTCAACCAAGTCAAACTGCCTAAAGTCAATCTCCGTGGAAGTATAGGGTTTCCCCGGGTCGTTATGTCCCGACGAGGTGTGGATTGTATTCAAACGGGTTTGTGATCGGGTGAATTTGGACGGGAAAAAGGTATATAAGGGTTTGAATGATTACGCTAAGAAAATACAAATGAGAACGATTTAAACAAACTATATTAACAATAACGTGAAACCTATTTAACCTAAAACGTAATCTAAAAACTTAAAATTAGAGTTTGCTTAAAGATAAGCAGAAAAATAAGCCAAAAGAAGCTATCATTTTTTTTATATTTTTGGTTTTTCTTTACTTTACAAACTACTTTTACTAACGTAACATAAATTTTAAAAACGTAAAAGTTATTTAAATAAAACGCGAGTGCGCAAAATAAAAAGTGAAATTTATGCTACGCAAACCCTACAGACATGAAAATTATATTTTTACAAACCTAATAATAAAAGAAAATTATTTTTTTGACTTTTAATTTATTTATTATTAATTAAAAGTTATTTATTAACTATTTATACTAATTTAAATTTAAAAAATACCAAATGAAAAGTAATAATTATAAAACTTTTTATAAAAATACTTTGTACTATTATTAAGCTAATAAAAATATAAAAGTTAAGAAAAGCTTATAAATAAGCTAGAAAATAAGCTGAAAAGAGAAATAAGCTTAAAAGGACTTATACTAGTATATAAATAAAAGTGGGAAACAATAACAATATCATACACTTGGCTCAGATGTTGCACCCCGTTGGTCTAGTGTTGACCAGTCAACCACCAGGTCCAGGGTTCAAACCCCACCTGTGGCACTTTTCTTTTTTATTTTTCTATTCTACTTTTAACTTTACAAAAACATTCTAATAACAAATATAAACAACTTTTAAAAAGACAATACTTTTAAAACTCAAGATTAAGCAGTTTGGGAGCTTAAAATCTCCACAATTTAGCAAAATAAGCATAATGAGGTTTTTAAAGTTGAAAAAGCAAATAATAAGCTAATACCTCTGAACCAAAGGCAAAACATGAAACAATCAAGTGAAATATACTAAGATTAAGCCGGAATGACAAGAAAAAGGGACTGAACAAACATATAAGCTCAAATAAGCAAATCTAATATCCACTGAGAAATAAACAGTCCAAACAGGCCTTAAGGGGCTTGATTGCAGGCCTTTCCTAGCTTATCTAATAAGCTAGGAAATGCAAATGGACCCTGGAACTAACAAGTTTGGCCATTGAGCTTTCCAAAAAGACCCAAGACACAAGCTATAACACACAGACAAGCTCAGAATGAGCCTGTGGTTTTGATGGGTTGGACTAACCCATGTGGTGCAAGGCATCACCAAGCTCAGATGGGCAACTTTAACCCATGAGAAAGTGATCAAGAAAAAATCCTAAAATTAAACAAAAATTGGTTCAATGTCCACAAGCTATCAAATATTATAAATCCACAAGTTCTGATGCTAAAACAGAAAATGGTGATCATGAAAATTCCTAGAGTTTTTGGGAAAAAAACTGACTAAGTGGAAATGTTGACTTTTGGATTTGTCAGCTCACTTTGACTTTGATGAATTTAAATTGATTCCAACTAACTTATATTGTTGTAATAAGCTAACATGAGACTGATATGAGCTAATTTGGCAACTTGTTAACTAAAATGAGTGTTAATGGATCTAAAAAGCTCGACAGTTAACAAATAAGAGACATTAAAAGAAATTTTTGACTTTTATAACTACACCCTACCAATTTTATTACTAAGTTGTATTATCTAAACCTGATGTATCCTAGAAAAGCAGTAATAACCACAAGTAAACACCAAGAGCACAAATTAACTACCTAATCCAAACATTAGACCTGCAGTCCTGAGGGGCTTATTGCAGGGTCAATTTAAGCTAACAATTGAATTGGAAATTTCAAAGCAATCATGAAACCAAGAATCCTATACTACTAACAACTCATGAGACTAACTGCAAGCCTTGAGATCCAATTTAGCATACTAAAATTTAAAATAAAAAACAGGCAGGGACCAAGAATCCAGCAAGCTTAGTGAACACAATCCCCTGATGCAGGGCATATATATTCACAAAACAGGCTACAAGGGCTTGTATAAGCTCAAGCACAAGCTGATCTACAACCAACTAATGCCCAGAAAGCTTTTACATCTAAAGTCTAATCACAGGTGAACATGTGTGCAAATTTCTAACAACTTATGAGCTTGCACAAGGCCCTAATAACTAGCTGAGAAAACGGGTAAATGGCACAACAATTAGCATGAAACACAAGATATTAAAAACTAATAACCTATATTATAAGTTGTAGGCTAAGCTTAATGGGGAATCATGCAAAGGGAAAACTAGGGGGAATCCTAAAAAGCTAAAAGTATCAGAAATAAGCAATTTGAATAAGCCCTAAGCTCTTAAACTAGCTAAATCTATTCTAAGGGTGCAACAGGAAAAAGGGATGAAGGGGTAGGTTTGAGGGCATAAAAAGTTGGTGAAGAAAATTCCTAAAAATGAGAAAAAAATATGTGCATGTAGAGAAGCTGAGAAATAAGCTGAACACTAACTTATAGAGCTAAACAACAAAGGATGAACAAGTTAAGAATGCAACCATGAGGGCTGTTGGGACAAGGGCTGCTGATGCAGCAGGGTGGTGAAGGGGGTCATAGGGGATGGATTTGACTTGGAAAAGTCAAGCACAGATTTGTACAAACTTGCATTACTCTATTGTGAACTCAAAACAACTAATAACAGTTATTAAAATGCATAAAGTAAGAATCTACTCTAATGAATTTTGTAAAAACAGTTACAATAAAAGAAAATTTTATAAACTGTCTAAAAGCTTAAAACAACTTGTAGCTGAACAAACTTACTCAAATTTAACCACTAACACTTTCTTATAGCTGATTGAACTTAAAACATTTGACCAAAATTAGATTTGGCAGCCCAAGTTCCTTATACTAAACACTCTTTTAAGGGTGACTGTTTTGAGTTTTTAATCTTTCCTCAACTGATATTTGCAACAAATCCTAAATATAAAAGTTGAAAAAAGTGATTTGACAATGAGTAATTCAAAATCAAATCAATAATAAGCAGGAATTAATAAGCTAATGGTAAAAGCTAAATTTAGGCTAAAAAGACTGTTGACAAGCAAATGTGAGTAAAACAACTACCTAGCAAACCTAAGTGAACATATAAGCACAAATAGGCATGAATAATGAGCAAACAAGCACAATCCTCACAACAATAAGCACATTTAAATAAGCAGTAATGTATAGAAAAATACACTTGATTGAAATTTTAATAAAAAACTTAGATTGAAATTGATTAATTAAAGAGTACAGAGGAAACTAAAACTACAAATTGTAAACTAAAAACCTACTAAATCCTACTATTAACTACTTCCAAAATTGGCTATAATGACTTCTTATTTATACTGGAAATAAAAGTTAGGGTTTCTTTTGCCTTCTGTTTCTTCTCTGAGTGCTAACAGCTCTGGGGCCACCTTGTGCTTCTTGTGCACCAATCCCAATCGTTGATTTCTCTGAGTTGATCTCCACCATTAAAAGCAGTATAGGCTGGTGTTGTAAGGGTTGGGTAATGAGACAAGTTTGTTGGGGATGTTGGGGTGGACTTGTGGATGTAGGAACAAAGTCAGAGGAGGGGGCTGGAGCAGGGTTGTGTTGGAGATAGCAGGGATGGTTGTCAGGGTGTTGTTTTGTTTTGGCGGGGGAAAGGAAGGAAAAAGAGGTCAGGGGTGGGGTTGACTTATGGTTTGACCCTGCACGTTTGATATTAAACCAGGGAAGGGGTGGGCTTTGTTTATGGATGGGCCAGGGGTGGGCTTTGGTGTTTATGTTTGGATTGGTGGATTGGTTTAAAACAATACAAAGGGTCCATTTGGTTTAAATTTGTAACAAGGACCAAATTTGTAGTTTATGATTTTATGAGGACCAATGTTACCAACCTGCAAAAGATGTACAAGGGGTGTTTCTTGCCACATATCCATATTCCAAGGACCACAAATAACATTTTCCATTTTAAAAACTCCCAGAGACTGATTTTGTCAACTTGCAAAGTGTAGGGACCAAATATGAAATTTTCTCAAAGTTTTCACCTAAGGACAATATTTGATGATATTTGACCTTTAAATGCCTTAGGTTGACTTTTCTTTCAAAACACATGCTCAGGGACTAGTTTTGTAAATTTTTGAAAGTTGGGGGACTGAAACTGCCAATTGTGCAAACTTTGTTCATTTTTCATTGTTTTTACTCATTTTGCATCTGAAACGTATAAAACACAATCCCTGGGATATTTTCTATATTTTGGTGCATATTTGAGCGTTTTTGGATGTTTTGGCAGTTTAAATACGACAAAAATGATGAGTGTTTGAGCACTTATCAATCCCCCACACTAAACTATTGCTAGTCTCTAGCAATCTTTTGAGAAAACTTAATGGATTTGAAACTCTTCACCAAAAGCCATCACTTCTGGAGTATCCAAATGTATCAGTTCAAGTAAGAACTATGGTCCACTTGATAACCATGTGATTTTGAGCAAACCACCCGCTGTCAACGGATTTGATTTGTCTTTACTAAAAGCCGTTTGCTTCTGGACTAGCCAACTCTTGATGGAATATTCAACATCTTGGTGAGCTGATTACCAATTATGGTTTTTCCACTGCCTTTACCACAAGCCATAATCTTGCGGGCTAGCCAACTCATTCACTTTTTTGGATATGGCGAGTTGACTTACCATACAATTTTGGACAAATTGCAAGCCATCAACGGATTTGAGATATCTTTACCAAGATCCGTTTGCTCCTAGATTAGCCAATCCTTTTGTCAGTTAGACAAGGCAG
>JARVZY010003055.1:0-67067 GCA_030686995.1 Artemisia argyi | reverse complement strand
AAGTTTTTGGTGGTAATGATTCCACCAAGAAGACTCAAAAGACCTTGCTGAAGCAGACTTATGAAAATTTTGGTTCAACAAGTAATGAATCTCTTGATAGCATCATCACAAGGCTACAAAAGATTGTTACTCAACTCATTGTTTTTGGAATTGAGGTGGAAAGGGAAGACCTCAATCTAAAGTTCTTAAGAAGCTTACCCTCTGAGTTTGGAACTAATGTTGCTGTGTGGGAAGATAAGCCAGAGTTGGAGACCATGAAACTTAATGACTTGTACAATAACTTCAAGGTTATTGAACAAAGATTGAAGAAAGCTGGCAAGATAAGCTCAAGTTCAGGAAGTGTAGCACTCATATCATCATCTCTTGATGATTGTTCAGATGAACAAAGTGATAGTGATGATGACAGTGCTAACATTGTTGTTTCTACTGGTAGTGGAAGTGTTTCCACTGGTAGCTCAAAGAGACAGATTGCAGGGCTTAGTGATACTACTTTTTATGCCTTTATATCAAGTCAAGTGGGTGGTTCAATTCTAAATCATGAGGATCTGGATCAAATTGATGAAGATGATATGGAGGAGATGGACATTTAAATGGCAAGTGGCATTACTAAGCTTAAGGACAAAGAAGTTTTGGAAGAAGACTGGTAGAAAGATCAACATCAGTGGCAATGAAACAGTAGGTTTTGACAAAAAGAAGGTGGAGTGCTACAATTGTCATAAGAAGGGGCACTTTGCCAGGGAGTGTAGGAAGCCAAGGAAGTCTGACAACAGGTCAACTTGGTACAAGCAGGACAAGAAGAAGGAACCTACTACTGATGAGCCAAAGGGGCTATTGGCCATTGATGGAGTGAGCTTTGATTGGAGTTTTATGACTGAGGAAGAGGAAGATAATTCAGAGTCTTCAATGGTTGCTACAGAGCTTGCACTAATGGCTTTTTCTGACTCTGAGGTACAAACTGATAATGCTTGTTCTAAATCTTGTAAGGCCTTAAAAGAGTATGAGAAACTTAAAGCACAATTTAATGAGCAACACATAGAGTTAACTCATACTAATTATAACTTATCAAATCATAAAAGAGGCCTAGGAGTTTTAGAAACCCAATTAGAGCATTATAGGGCAAATGAATCTAAGTTCAATGATGATATTGCAGTATTAAGAAGAGACTTAGATTATCAGGTTGCTGTTAATAAGATTCTTAGAGAAGAACTAGAAAAAGTAAAAGTGGCTAGTGAGAATATAATGATAACCAAGCAAACACTGGATCATCAATCCAAGTGTATTGATAAAATTTGGGAAGCCCAAATTGTGAGCAAAGCCAAATCATGATTTGGATACAAAATGTTCCACCACCTCTAAGAGGTGTTCCATCACCTCCTGGCATTGATTTAGCTCACAGAGGTTTAGAAGAATTCCAGGAACCACCTATGACCTATGGACCAAAGTTTGTTAAACCAGTTGAAATTAAAAAGGTTCAGGTTGAGGTAGATGTATTTGATAGTGCTAGTGACTCATCTCTTAAAGATGATAATTTGAATGTTGAGTCTAAGCTTAGTGTTCCTGAGAATGCTAAAGTGGAAGTTAAAAGAAGTATTCCTGATGTAGTCAAAGAGAAGCCTAGGTCACAACCTAATTTCACTAGGCCCACTACTAGATATGCAGAGATGTACAGAAGTAGGTCACCAACTCCTAGGGGTAATATGAGGAGTTGGAATCGTGTTAAATCTAGGCAATTTGGTAGTGACTTTGTGTTCAATAACAAACCCTGTCATATATGTGGTAGCTTTGACCATTTAGCTAAAGGTTGTACCTACCACTTGGGAAGAAGGGAAGTGTTTGGGAATACTTGGGTGAATAGACACAATGCTAATAACTCAACTCACCCAAATCCACTTAGCAAGATGATTCCCAGGTCTGTTTTGCTTCACTCTGGCATTAAACTAATTTCCACTGCTAGACCAGCAGTTGCCACTGCCAGAAATAAAAACAGAGTTTACCCTAAGTCCCCTGTTACTACTTATGTTAAATCTACTCAAACAGGGAAAAAGACCAATTTTGAAAAGAAAGTTAACAATAATCAAAAGTGGGTACCTAAAATTTCTAAGCCAGCAGTTTCCACTGCTAAGCCAGCAGTTACCACTGCAAGGCCAAAGGTTACCACTGGTAGGTCTGTTAACAAGAAAAAGGTAAATATGGGAAATGCTGTTAAGGCCTCAGCTCGTTGGGAATGGAAACCAAAAGGAACCATCACCTCAAACATTCCCAATGGTGTATCAATGACCTTTGATAGATACAATTATATTGATACACGAGGCAGATCCAAGTCATTTGTGTCTTGGGTCCCCAAAAAGAACTAATTTCTTTATTTTGTGTGCAGGGACATTCAAAGACTACTTATGCTAAACAAAATTATGAATGACTTGGTTATTGTATACTTTTTGAGTCTTACATTGACCCACTAATATGTTTGCAAGTTGTTTGGTGTATGTCTGTTTTGCAAATGTTATGAGATTGTAAGTTGTATGTTAAAGTCACCAAGAGCTGTAGCCAAGGGAATGTGGTCAAGTATGCTGAACATGATTTCTACTGATAAGATAATTATGCTGAAGGTCTTACACAATTGATTAATTAAATAAGATCTTTTCATTCATTCAAAGAAACAAGTTACAGCTTACATTCCAAGTTCCAACTGAATTACAAAGACCATTCCTAAACATTTGGCTAATTAAGTACTACTAGCTTCTATCATTTATTACAAAATACTTGAGGCTATGACAAGTACAATGATGAAGCTGAAGATGAAAATGGAAAAAGAAAAGAAGGAAGACTGTGAAGATGCTCAAGTACCAAAGTCAAGAAAATACTCAAGAACTTTGGTCCATGGCAACATTCCTCAATCATCTACTTCAGCTTCTCCTTTCCCTTACGTATGATCTCAGCCTTCTTGCTCTGTCCAATATGTTCTTGAAGAGGAAGACCAGGTTCTGGAGCAGGAAGATCCAACACCAAATTTGGTGATGTTGGGAGAGATGGATCTCTCTTACTTGATCTTGGTTGGGATCTCTCTGGTGTGGAAGGAGGAAGAAAGGTTGGATCTTCATTTTCTTCCTCTGAAGAGTCTTCATCAGAGGTACAGATGAAGGGAGAGACAAGCTCTCTCTCAGCAGGATTAGGCACATGGCTTGGTTCACCCTTCCTATGTGCATTCCATTGTCTTTCTTGTACATCCCATCGTCTCTCCATTTCTCTTTCATAGTCAGAATTCTCAAGTCCCCATGGATATGGTGGTAAATCTTCTTCTGATGATGAAGAAGAAGAGTTTTGATCAGAGGTTTCTGGGTTTGATGACATGGTTTTGGTGGAGAATTGGGTTAATTGGGAAATTAGGGTTTGAAAGATTATTTGGGGGAAATTGGTGACTGAGATGTGTTGTTTGAGGGTGATTAAATAAGCCAAGGTTAGGCGTTATGATAATTAATGAAGGTTATTTACTCCTACTTGTTTTGGTAGGTTGGAGGAGTAAATTTTGGTTGACTTTTGGGAAGATATTTTTGTGAATAGTAACTTGGTTAAAAAGTTACTTTGGGTTAATCTTTATGGGTTAAGTTGAGGTTTATCTTGTGTTGCAGAATACAACCCATATCATTGGAGTAATAAGGTGTGTATCATAGACACACAACAAATGGTTATTGATTCACCATGTCTAATCGACATAAGAATCAGCTAGTCCAGAGCAAACGGCTACTGGTAAAGACTTAACAAATCCGTTTATGGTTGATAGTTTACCAAAAACTAGGTTCTCAACTCACCATACATCCATGTGATCAAGAGTTGGCTAGTCCATAAGCAAACGGCTCATGGTAAAGACCTATCAAATCCGTTGATAGCTGGTAGTTTGCTAAAAACTATGATAAGAGCAGCAAATTTTCATGTTTTATTCACCACTGCTCTTTGATATTTTTGTGAAAATTTTACCACTGCTAGCTCATCAGTTACCACTGAAAGAGTAATTTTTCCACTGATGACTAGCCGTTACAACTGTTGTGTCAGTAATCCAATTTTTACTAGCCGTTGTAAAAATAACCATCTTTCCTTATTAATAGGGTAAAATCTTTTTTGAATTATCTACTTACTTATTTTAAATTATTCTTTTTCCAAAGATAATTCTTTCTAAAGATAATTCACATTGCGCACCTCCTCAAACCCTATTTGTATAAATTGATCATCATACGGCTTGCTTTTTATCTTGATTACTAACACTTTTATTCTTTCTTTTCACAAATATCATGGCGATTCTAAAATTTGTCGAGGAGCACAACCAAGTGGCCTACTTACAAAAGTCAAACGAGAAGAGTGGCCGTATTTTTCATCAGATTGTGGATTTTCTAAACACTACACATATAAGGTATGCTTTAACTATTAATCCCACAATCTATGTCTCTCATATCAAACAGTTCTGGAACACTGTGGAGTCCATAACTCTTGAACAGGGAGACATACAAGAATCTGTGGATGCTCTAAGAGCCACAGTTGATGGGGTAACTATTGATGTTACTGAGTCATCCTTGAGGAGAATTCTCCAATTGGATGATCTCAATGGTATCATCACATTACCTAATTCAGAAATTTTTACAAATATTGCTTTAATGGGGTATGATACATCTGAACAAAAAGTTACTTTCAGAAAAGGATGTTTTTGTCCCCATTGGAGATTTTTAATTCATACTCTTCTACATTGCCTAAGTCCTAAGAAAACATCTTATGAACAATTTGCATCAACCATGGCTTATCCTTTGGTTTGTTTGGCAACAGATAGGACTTTCAATTTTTCAAAGTTTATTTTCAATAATATGAAAGGCAATGTAAAGAGTCAATATAAATTTTTGATGTATCCAAGGTTTGTGCAAGCAGTGTTAAATGAGTTTCAACTGCACCCTCACAATAGAATTTATGAACCTTCCACTCTTAAGCCAAAAGTTTTTCAAAACATGTGTAAGGCTTCAGAACTTTGGAATGGGCAGGTTCATCCACTTTTGCCTCAAATGCTTGCTAAAATTGCTCAAGTACAGGGTGAGGATGCACCAATCCCAGCTGCATCTCAAAACACACCCAATATTGTTGTTCCACAAATTCAACATACCCCTGCTGTAACTCACACTTATGAGAGAAGGTCTAAACAACCAACTTCTCTCATCTCAACATTGCATGTTGCTGAGCCTTTTGGTTTAGGAACAAGTAGTGGTGGTTCAAGGCTTCATCCTAGTCCAACTAGGGAAGAGCCTAGACCAATGCCTTATGATTCACCTCTCCCAGCAGGTTACACAGTTGGAAGTGATGAAGGCAGTGTGCAACAAAATGAATTGATGGACATTTGTACCAAAATAGTAAAGCAGATTCAAGCTCTGGAGAAAGATCTGGCACAGACCAAAGAACAACATGCCACAGAGCTGAATAATTTGAAGGCTGAGATTCAAAGATTGCATAATGAAGTTAAGAATCTTAAGAAGCAAAGATCTCAGGTTGTGTTATCTTCATCATCTTCACCTCAGGATGAGTTTTCTGCAAGTTCTACTAAAGTTTTGGGAGATTCTTCCAAACAGGGGAGGAAAATAGATGCAGAGCTTAAGGGGAGGAGTAAAAACTTTGGAAAAGACTTTGCTGAGCTAAGTGATTCTGATGATGCTCAAGCAAAAGATGATGATGCTGAGACTGAGGGGAGGAAATTGGATTTTGAAGATATGGATGCTGATGCAGGTTTTAACTTTGATGATTTAGTTGGAACTGCTCAATCAATTTCCACTGATGCAGAACAAGTTCCCACTGATCAACAAATTACCACTGCAAGTGAAAATGTTCCCACTGCTACTCAAGAACTTACCACTGCAGAGGAAGAAGCTGCCAGAATAAGATCAGTTAAAGGAAAAGCTATTGTGGTTGCTTCAGATCAAGAGCAAATAAGAAAGATTTCTAAGAAAGAACAAGCTCAGATCAACTTTGATGCAAGATTAGCAGAGCAACAACAAACTGAAGAGAATGAAAGAAAGAAAAAGATTAAGGAAGATGAAGTTGCTAGCTTTATGGAAGCAACTAGGTTGGATAAACTTGAAGCTGTTATGGCAGAACCTATTTCATGTATCTCACCAACTGTCATACATGAGAAACCTCCATTATTCACCTATGTGCCTATAGAAGAAGAGATTGGATATTTGATTAATAATGATCAAGTAATCAGGAAGAAGGCCATTGAACTTATTGCAAATACAACCTTGAATGAAGAACAAAGGTCTACTCAACTTAAAGATTTCATTCAAATGAAGAATCAGCAGGCTCTTGATGAAATCATTGGGGATGCTAGAAAAGGTCAAAAGAAGCCAAGAAAGCTTACAAAGGCACAGATTATTGCTGAGATGAAGACTTTTTGTTGTCATGTTGGAAACATGAAGATGGCTCAATTCAAAGGAATGTCACATGAACAGGTTGAAGGTATTTACTACAGAATCAAAAGACAAGATAGTAAATTCATTCCAATGGATCAAGAACCATTATCTATGAAAACAAAAAGAACTGGAGTGAGTCTTGAATCTCAAGATGCAAAGAAGTTGAAGACTTGGAGATTGTCTCAAGCAATAGAGGGTCCTAGCAAGTTGACTGAAGAGCAAGTTACAAATATGTTGTTTATAGAGACTGATGTACTTAACATTGAACCTCTACAAGCAAGTTATCCAGTTGTTAATTGGGAGATCTTTTCTGATAGTTTTGGTGTTGCTTGGAAGATCATCAGAACTGGAAGTGTCACAAACATTTGCAGAGACTTTGAAGATATTGTTAGATGTTGTGATAGAGAAGATTTGGATACTTTGTGGAGAATTGTTCAAGATCAGTTTAAGAAGGAAGAACTTGTTGATGTCAAAGCTAAGGAGTTATGGGTTCACTTCAGAAGATTATATGAACCTGACCCAAGTGATAGGTATTGGAGATTTGAAGCTCATGGTACAAGAACTTTGTGGAAATTCTATGATTCAAGTTCTGTGCATCATATTTCTACTCAAGATGGAGTTGATGTTTTTATGCTGGCTGAGAAAGAATATCCATTGAGAGCTGGAGTGTTGAAAGTGATGTTGACAGAGAAGCTTAGATGTTGGGAAAGAACTGACGTCATAGATGATTTGATACAAAGGATTTATGATCAAAGTGTGAGAGCTGATAAAGAGTTATTAAGAAGAAGATAAGTGTTTGGAAGAATTCCCATATCCTCATGTTTAATGAATACTTGAAGAAACTTATTGATTTATGTATTAATCATAAGTTAGGGGAGGATTGTTGGGAATTATACTAACAGTTACCACGGATAGTGAAGATGTTACAACTGCAGAAGATTGTACTTGCAGTGGAAACTCATTACCACTGCAAGAACATATATTACCACTGCTTATTAAATAACTGTTAGGAAACGCGTCTAGATAAATATAGAATAGATCTTGTGTATATCTTATTCTATTAGCATTATACTTATCTTGTAGAAGAGGACTCCTTGTGCTATAAAAGGAGATTCTAGGTTAAGGGTTAGATATAACTTTCATATAACTCTTATACGTTTCTAGAGCTTCAAGGTGTAACCCTAGTGATATCAAGATCACTCGTATTATTATCATTAATAATATTGGAGCTAATAGTTTGTTTATATATATTGTTCTTATATAACTGTCTTACTCACAATCAACCTTCTAAGTGTCACTAAGTAGATTCCGCATACTTAGTGATATAATTCAAAGTATCAATCTAACACAAGTTAAAGGTGTGTAGATCCATCAACAACTATAAAGGGGAAATATTATTTGGTTGACCCGTGTTTAACGATTTCGGAAACAGGTTTTCCATTGGTAGTATCAAGAGTTTTTTCGTCCTCGTCGTTGCAAAATTACGACAACAAAAGACCCGTTGTTTCATTAAACTACGCACTTTCCAGTAATCAACTTTAAAACAGCTTTTATGGATGCACAAAATTAGCTTTTGGTTATTGTACAACACGGTATGTGATAAAGGTTACCTCAATGAAACTGGAAATGGCCAGAATTTTAGGCGTTTCTTTTATGTGTATTTTTTGTTGTATTTAAATTCAATCCCAACTGCGTCTATGTGATCACAATGTGATCACTGCAATATCAGCATGTTAATACACCGTCATACCCCTACACAGATATACAAACATCAATTATTCAGTTTACAAATATGTCACACTTGATATCAAGTACAAACTTCAGTTTTACCTTATTTTGGTAGTACCTTTATGCATATATTAAAGAAACACTTGTTTTGTTGGAATAATAAGATATCAAAAGAGAATGGTCAAATATGTCGTTAGCCAAGCAGCCCAACGGTTACCACCATGGCACCACCTACACCCCATCCATGCTGCCAGCAACAGCTCGATTAGCGTAAGCATGACTACCGTTTGCAACTCCTGCAAAGTCACAAAAAAACAAAGTTTATTAAATAAATCCACATGATCAAGCATTATAAAAAAGAATTATTGGTTGTGCAGTTCTTTTAAAATCGATATTGACGTCTTTTAACCATATGCTTGTGAACATACACCGAGGTTGCGACTTAGATTTACTGTCGCATTTAAAAGGTTGTTTAAGAAAATAGTTTACAGAACTATTCCATTAGACAATAATGTCATTTAACGTTTATTTATGACTATCCACAATGACTCCTAATCTTAGTAACGTCAATAAACAACATAAAGCGCTTATCTAGTTATTGTCTTTTGATATAAGGTTTTATGACTTTTAAATAAGCTATTTTTTCACTAACAAATAAACAATCCTTAAGACCCTCAAAACTGCTCGTTTGTCCTATCAACCCCAACCACCTAGGAACATGTTTTCTCAACCATATCGAAAGCACTAACAATATTCCAACAACAATATCATTAAGCCTTGTAGTAAAAAGTTTCTATAACATCTCAGTTTAGCATAATAAATATTGTTACTGTTAGTACACAAACTTTACCTTAGGTGTGCCAAGGCAAGGTAACAGTGCAAACACCAAGGCGACACTAAAAAACCCCAATAGCAAGCTATCGTGATGGACGTTTCCCATTATCATGAACCTAAAAAATCGATGTGAAAGAAAATTTAGCTGATCATTACATCCACTTTCGATCATTAGAAAGTACGGACCTTTAACTTCATTAACATGTTTCCAAAACAAAAACTAAGTTTCATTAGTTTTGCTCATCTGAAACAATTTCCAAACCTTTCACCTTCCCATATAACTCCCGATACTCGGCTCCAATTGTCTGCAACACAACTGAGTTGGATTTTAGTAAAATGAAATCGCAAATCACAATGTTTTTTAAACCAAACCGCCAATCACAAAGAAACCCACATGTTGGATTTTAATAAAATGAAACACAAATTAAGCAAGAAATAAAAAGAGGGGTTTTAATACCTGATAAAAATTAAAGATTTTTGATTATGTAAAATATGCAATTCCAAATTCTTTTTCATCTTGAAACTGCATTTCTGGAGTCAATGTATGTTTTTTTTTGGTGATTTTGATATGATCTTTGATGAGTCATTAATTAAAGAAATAGGTTTGAAAGACACGTGTTTATGAAAAGGGATAACTGTTAATGGTGAAGACACGTGTTTGATAATGTGGGAATCTATAAGAATGTAGATATCAACACCCCGGAAGATGGGCTACCACGGTGGACCGAAGGGCCCAAACAATAAAACCAAAGCTCAAACATAGAACACACTTTAGTAAAGACTACTGGAAATACTATTATACTAAAAATACTATTTTAAACCAATATGGGAGTTTGGTCCATCGACAAATGATAGATAGTATAATATAATGATAGATAGTATAATATAATATAAAAGTATGGAATATAAAAGTATTTTTGGCTTAAACGAAGACTAAGTTGTATTATGGAATATAAAAGTATTTTTGAAATATGGAATTTAAAAGTATTAACAAAGACTAAGTTTTAATATGGAAATTTTTGTATTAAGATAAAGTAATTATAAGGTATATGCATGCTTTGACAAAGGGTTGTGTTATTGGTACCTTTGGTCCATCTTTTAGTGTGTCTTTTACATCCTCCATCCCTTCGGACCACTTTGTTTAACAAAATAGTTTTTTTTTATCAATTTCTGTTTCATATGTTTTGTTAATTCTATACTTTTTACTTACTAAACTTTATATTTGTGGTTTCGTACTTTCAGTTTTTTTTAGTATAAACAAAATTATAAAAATAAAAAAATAATATAAAACCAGAAAAATCATGAGGGGTATCACTTGTAAAAAAAAGTGAGAGGGGTTACTAATAACCCAACCCTTAACAAATCCAACTCTGGCGAGCTAGAGGATATCATGGAGTTGAGATCCCTAGAGACCCACCATTCTCTATAGAACTGGTGAAACCATCCCAACCATCCATTCCAATTTGATCTAAAGGCTGACATTAATTCAGAAAATTACACTTTAGGGGCAAAAAAGACAAGTATGTAAACCAAAAAAGAAAGAATTAACCTTCACTTCCCCCCCCCCCTCCCTAAAAAAAAAAAAACAATTAGGGAAAAAACACGCATACACAAAAAGAACACTCTCCGATTCCACAAAAAACACCCCCATTCCATTCCGATTTCACTCGGATTTCACCTCCAAATCATCATCTTAGATCGTTAATCGTTTAGAAACATTGATGTTGATCATTTTTTCTGTCCGATTGAAACATAAATCAGAAACAAATCGTAATAAAAAAGGATAGTAATCAGTTAAACGAAAAAAATTTAGTTGATGTTCTAGTCGCGGTTGATGAAAATCATGTGGTGGTTTCTGATTTAGTTGATGTTCAAGTTGTGGTTGCTGAAAATCTAGATGAAGTTGAGGTTATGGTTGATGTTGAGGTTATGGATGTAGGTGTTGAATATCCAGATGAAGAAGACAATATACTTGCTATTCAAGGTAAATCACATGTGATTCTGTTCTTCTTTTTATGTAAATCTATATGTTTTATTTTTATATGAATAACATGTGATTCTGTTTTTCTGTAATAAAGAACAAATCACTACATTTGTTTAACAAAATCACTACATTTGTTTAACAAAATCACATGTGATTCTGTAAAACAGATTCCGTTTTATAGAATCACTAGCTTTTAGACCCATGAAATTCATGGGATTTTAGAGGGTTTTTGAATAAGAAAACATACGTACATGAATAAAATAAAAAGGAATAAAGAACGTAAACAATGAGAAATTTTCTTTTAACAGAACAATAAAGTTATAAGTGAGTAAATGGCACACCCCCAAAATACCTGTTTTAACAGTGGAATGGAATACCTGGGGGTGACTGCCATAGCATCACAGTTACAGTTATATTGAACGAACTAAAGTGTCGTTTATAAAATACCTCGTTTGATCATTAAAAACATTCAGAGTTTACAAAACAAGGTCCCAAAAGGTGTTGCAAATTTAGGTAAAATAAGTTCAACAAGATCAAACGTTTCATAAGTGCAGAAATTATATATAAAGTGAGACGCGTCGAGTCCGCGACTCCAGGTAGGTCCAAATGCATGCCACATGAGCTACCTTAATTTCCTGAAAATACATTGCTAAAAACGGTCAATAATAATGTTGGTGAGAAAGCATAGGTTTATAAATTTAATCGTATGTGCAATAGCCACAAGTATAAAGTGAGTTGACAAGATGTCAAAATAATGCTACATTGGCTCTTAAACTCATGACCCCGAAGCTAAACATAGTATGAAATGGCCCCAACCGAGTGTTTATCAGGCACTCAAATACGATTCAAATGAAATGCGTCCGTTTTCTGTTGGAGCGACCAAACACGGATGGGGGAGTCACCCCCAATAGATCTATCCACTCACTCTCGCTTACGCATAATTAACGGTTCATGATAATAAAGGGGACTTAAAATGATAATAAGGTAACTTAAGCAATGTATGGAATTTGATACTTTGGCATGTACAAAAATAATTGATGCAGTGTATTCTCCCCCGTGGGATTTATAAATCAAATAGTTAATTGAAAACAGGGCTATGAAAACTCACCTGAAGTGATGGTACAATGATGGTGAAATGATAGGGACAACAAGGCGCGAACACTAGCCGCAACCTAATAGGAATGAATATGATCTACTTTAGATTATGAAGTGATGTAGTGAATGTACATGCACATGATGCCTATACCACTCGTAACTTGGAAATAATAGTTATTGTCAAAGTATAATGTTTTCCATAACTTGGGAAAAATACATGTCTAACTAGACTTGCAAAACTGGTCGTAATATATTGTACATAAAATGTTAATGTTTAATTCATCGCTTTGAAAACCTTGAAATGACATCTAATAGTCGTGTAAATAAACTTTTGGTCATACGTGCTTCAATGAGTAAGAATTACGGCTCTTCAATGTTGTTACTAGAAAATATAGTTTTTAGTACGTTAGAATATTATTTCTAATAGTGGCTGTCAAAAATAATAGAGTTTGTCGGTTTTGAAACATGTATATCTTTGTCGTTATAAGCTCATTTCCTTCGTTCTTTATATCCACGGTTTTGTATTAACATATACTAACATATTTTTAATAGTTCGGCTCCTCTAGGTTACGTCTAACGCCTCATTTTGTCAGTCGAATGTCGTCCAACAGCAAGTATATTTTCAGAAAATAGTTTTTCGTCGTTAAACTTGTAAAAATCATATCTCCTTCGTTATAAACTTGTTTTTATCCGTTCTTTCGCCCAAAGATTCGTTTTTGAAAGTATTTTCTAAATATTTGGTCAAAAATTATGCCTGAGTCCCTAAGTTTTCTGGGTTTGGCGATTTGGGACAGTAGGTTTGTATATATGTTTTAAACTCATTTCTAGGGTTTCAAACTTGTTTCAAATCTAACCAAATCACTTTCAATCACCACCAAACTAATCTATTACTACCATACACCTTATTAGGATGTCATGGGTTCCTAAACATCATCCACCAAGTTAATCTACCAAGGGTTTACATATTATCCATTTCTAGGACTTAAAAGATATAAAAGTATAAAAGGAGTGGTATAAACTAGCATATGCATGTAAATATAATATAGAAATCATATGAACTTTGTAAGAACTTGGTAATATTATGAAAATGAGTTTGACATACTTACTTGAAAGATTAGTGAGTTTTGGAGATGAAAACCTAATAACACCTTGGATTTTTATTTCAAAATCCTAAAAGGAGTTCTAAATATACTTGATTATATCTTGAACTTGAAAAATTAATGGTTCTTGCTTGTTCTTGATGGTTGGCTGAGCACAAAGAAGAGAGAAAGAAGAGAAAATATGTTTCTTACTTGAACTTGTATATTGTGTAAAATATCTAAGTAAATGGTTATGTATTATTGTAGTAGACAAAAAGGTACAAGCTTTAATGAGGGTTAGTAACAATTTTTCAAAGATGTAAGTGATTGGTAAGGGGGGGGGGGGGGGGGCGGCAAGTCAAGTGGGGGAGGGATTTGGTGCAAGATATTGTAAGACTTCATGTATTATTAAGTGTATATTAATAGTTTTAGGGGATACCGGGTACCGAGTTTGCTAGAAATAAAATTTAATGGTACCAATGAGATATAATGACGTTGTAAAAATTATAAAATTTCATTCCTGATGGGAATCGGGTGTTAAAATAATTGACGTTTTGAAATATCGTAATCCGACAAAATCTTTAGCGTACATCGTAAAATATAGCAACGGGTCTCAAAACACCGGGTAAATTAATAATATAATTTTTTTTATATCATTATAATGAGTATGAAAATATATTAGGATCGTAGTCGGGAGCGTCGGACGTGTTAGTCACATTATTGATCGCGTTTTAACGTTTATTTAAAAATAAACATACGTAAAATGTCAAATATATGAAAAATGTTAATTTGAATATCCTACGAGTGGAATAGTATGCAAATGCTATTGTGATGATATGTAGGCTATTTCTAGTCCGTATGAAGTGTCCCTACTGATGATGAATGAATTCGCAGCTAAACCAATCCGGTTACGCGAATTTAAATACCCGTAAACTAAACTTACGATAAAATGAGTGATGTACATGAATAGTGAATTTTCTCCGGGAATGAAGAGTGTCATGTGAATAGTGAAAATTTTGAACGCTTCTAGGAATCTCAAACTGACTCCAAAAACGATGAATAGTGATCGGTGAATAGTAAATGATGAATAGTAAATTGTCGAGGTTTGGAAAGATGACCTGAAATTGTGAGTTGTGACAGTAAAAGCATAAAATACAATGGTTATAAAATCTATGTAATTAACATTGATTGTATCTTGATCTACAATATGTTTATCTTGAGAACCAAAATGGATGTAGTGACGATTCTAAAACTTGAAGAAAAGTTCCTTTGTGTGAACACCTAATAAGTATACAAAAAAATGTAAGTGATAGAATTTTTTGGATTTATAATAACTGTAAATAAGAATAATAAGACAAAAAATTTATATGTGTAATGTACATACCTACTGATCGTTTGATCATAGACCTTGAAGAACTTCTTTATATACAACATTTATAGTAGTATTTGATATGTTACCATCGTCATCGGTAACAACAACCTTTAAACCTTTTTTGCTTTTGACACGTGAAAGAGCCACATAGAGCTGTCCATGTGTGAATACAGGACGTAGAAGTTACAATCCGACTTTTGAAAGCGATTGTCCTTGGCTCTTGTTTATTGTCATAGCGAATGACACAGAAATTGGATATTGTTTCCTAACAATCTTTAGAGGTAAACGTTTATTAGATGGTGTAATTCTCAATCGTGATATGATAAAATGTGTCCTGTTAATGATCTGAACTTGAATAGAAGTCCTAGATAATCGTAAAACCTGAAGTCGTGTTCCGTTACACAATCCATTAGATTGATCAATATTCCTCAATAACATTATCGGGACCCCAACTTTTAACACCAGCCTATGGTTTGGAACACCTGAGAACTTAAGACCATTTATAAAATCCATTGAGGAAACGGATTGATCGATTGATGAACCACGGTCAATTTTATCAATACTATCACAACTAAGGTAAACCATTTCTTCACCTGGAAATGTTTGAAGCAAATAATCATTTAGACTGTCAACCACTTCGTTGGTAGGAGCAAGAATGGTGTTTTCTTGAAAATAGGACGGATCATTTATGTTTTCAAAAAGGTTTGGATAGGAAAAATCCACAATGGATGTTATCGGATCAGAAGACTCTTCTATTAGAGTATCCTTAGGTATGTCTGTTGAAACCTCTCCATCGTTTGTATCTCCTACCTCCCCGTCTCCTATTTTTAGTATCCATTCAGCAAATTCACGTAACTCGTCCACATCTTCGGGGTGCGATCCAACAGTAAGCCTCATGTTGGCTGTTAACTTCAAAACCATGCAATGATCCCATAAATAAGATTGCTTTAAGGATGCACTTACAATGTCTTGCCATGAACCTTTTGGAATAACGGGAAGAACTTGTCTAAAATCACCAACAAAGACAATAGGCATTCCACCAAAAGGCGTCTCAGAAGGGTCAAACCCAGTCTTACGTAGTACGTCCCGCAATGACCGATCTAAAGCCTCAAAACAAAGCTTATTTGTCATTGGCGCTTCATCCTAAATAATTAGCTTGCATTTCTTTAACAATGCTGCAAGATCACTTTGAGGGCAGATTGAGCAAGTAGAAGTCTCATCAATATTTATAGGAATATGAAATCTTGAATGAGTAGTCCTACCACCTGACATCAATAAAGATGCAATACCACTTGATGCGACGTTTATGACGATATCACCCTTTCTTCTAATACCAGTAGCGAGGGTTTTCCATAGATACGTCTTCCCATTACCACCGTATCCATATACAAAATATACACCTCCTTTAGCGGTTTCTACAGATGACATGATAGTGTCATATACTCCTTTCTGTTCAGTCGTTAAAGCCGTGTACAGGCGCTCATATTTAGACTGCAACTCGTCTGGATTATAATGAGTCTCATCATATATAAGACGATTACCAAACTTGTTTATGTATCTAGAATCTGGGTAAGGCATCTCAGGAAAACGCCGCAATGTTGTTCCCCTGGATAGCATAAGCTGTTCGATCCAGAACAAAGCAACATTCTTTTTTTCATCGTCAGTCAGTCACAAGCCTGCATGAATGATTCTTTTAGCGGTCACGTAACAGAATAATTATTAAAGCATTAAAAATGTATAACCAAAAACAGTTACATTAGACAGTTTTAATTGTCTTATTTGTATATTGGTAAAACAGTTTTAATCATCTGTACAATTTCTTCAATAAGGTTTTAATTAAATTCGAAAGTATGACTTTTAGACAACTTGATTGATGTCAGCTGTTAAGTTTAAGTTGATTTGACCATTCCAATAGTTACAAATCATAGAAGAAGAAACTAATAGAGGTTGTCAGCTGTTATTAACCAACCATGCTAATAAGAAATTGATATAAACCAACCATGTTATTAAGAAACTAATAGATTTTCAGCTATTAAGTTTAAGTATATGTCGCCATACCAATATTTTAAAATCATGGAAGAAGAAACTAATAGTTGTCAAGGAATAAGAAATCACTATTGTTATTTTATGTACTACAATAGTGGTCTGGCCAAAGTTAGTAGTATGACTTTTAGAAACTAATAGGTTGTCAACTGTTAAAAAACTAATAGCTTGTCAGCTTCTATCAACCAACAATGCTATTAAGAAACTAATAGGTTGTTAGCTGAATGCTCTAAGTAGATGTGTCCATACCAATATACGCATAAGCATTCAAGAATTACATTTGCCAGATAGTGAATGGTGTACCTGGTATGTTCAAAATCTGACTTCTTTTGTATTCTACATCCTCAGCAAGTAAAAGCCACATTTCTAACCACACAGTCAAAGGTGTTTGAAGCTCCTTTTGAGAGAGCAAGGTAACAAAAAGGTCACGTAGATGTTCAGCTGGTGCCCAATGTGATGCTTCTCTAATACTGTCAATATACTCTTTGTCGTCCTCTAAAAGACCCGCCGCGTAGCAAGCTTCTTTGTAAGTAGGATAAACTACCTTGTCTCATGTTCTTATTGCTGCATGTGACCTACATCCTTTCTGACTATTTAGTAGCATCCTACAGTAGTAAGCCTTGCCGGTTCAAATATGAACATTATGAATTCTACCAATTGCGTAATGTTTCTTTCTGAAAGTCCACTTTCTTTTTTGAGGATTCCATACAAATTTTGTAGGAAACTCTGCATACGTAAGTTCCCTTGCTGAAGGATACTTCTGATTCATTTTCATCCATTCATCGAACATAGATAGATGCACCTACCGATGGATTTTGGATAACTGTTTAAATATCTGAGTTCTCGTCATATACAACGTGCTGCTCACATTCCATGTGAAAAGATATCCTTTCAACAGATGGTGTTCTATAGTGAATCTCAAACCGAAATATCCTCCACGCAGCCTCATACGCGGACACGTACCTACAATCCAAAAAGGCCTTAATCTCATCCTGTGGTTTAGCAGTTTCTTGATCATTCTCTCCCGTCGTAGCTGGTTCATACAACTGTGCAGAGACTCCATCTGGCCCTTTGTTTATATACTTAAAGTCTTAAACAAATATTTAATTGATCCCACCTGATTACACCATTCAACGTTAAGGTGGCACTGATAACGTTTGAGCAGAGTAGCATTGTAAGGTATAACATAACCGTTATGCAACTTGTGTCCACTCTTTTCAACATAGTTTCCGTTGTCACGTCATCTATAAACAGGGTACCCTTCCTAGTCAACTAAACTTTCTTTCATAAATTTTTTTGGAAAGTGTTTGGTACATTTACCGTCCGTGGTGCAGACCTGATTTGGGTCATCGGTACCGCAATGACCATGCATCATAAAATCATAAACTAATTTGTGCAAGTCGGGGTCCTCGTTTTGATCTGGTATCTCAGCAGATATGAATTTGTCGATATGTTCAACATTTGGAACCTTGTCATCCTTATGCAAAAACAAACATCTATGTGCATGCGGAAGGCCTCTCTTCTGGAACTCGATGGTATACACATCTGAAAATTTTTTATACAATTAATTAGTCTCAAGTGAAGGTAAATTTCATGCTTTAAACAACGTAGCACAAATAGTATTTCATTAAAAATGTAATAACTAGTATATAAAACATAAATATATTACCTGCTTGAATACGTCCGAACAGATGTAACTCTTTGACATCCTTTATCAATTGATCAAGTTTCATTTTAAAAACTCTACTAAGCATATCAGGACGGTCTGTAGATGAAAGGTTGTGCTCGCCCATATATCGTGCAATTTCAGGCCATTTAGGATTGCATGTTATCATTATAAACAAATCTGGACAACCATACCACCTACACAAAGCCATGGCATCCATATAGTTTTGCTGCATGTACCTTGGTCCACCGGTATATGAAGAAGGCAAGATGACTGGATTTCCAAGCTGGGTAGGGCCGGTGTTTCCAGATGCGATGCTTTGACGAATATTAGAGTATGTATCACATCTAAGTTTTGACTGATTGGACTGATGGAAATACAAATGCTCAGTCTCAACCATAGTGAAACCATCCACAAGAAACTGTTGAAACAACCGACCTCCTCGTACAAACAAATTCTGTTGATTTGATAGGCAAACCACTGCCGCATAGTAACCGTCTTGTCATTTTTGTCCTTCTCCGTAGTTTTCGTTTATGGTTTGCCAGGCCTCTTTATTTGCGGAATTCCCAAAGTATATCCATTTTGTGCACATGGCATCAACAAAGGGTATTGCAAAGCAAGGTACATATGATGAAAAATATTAATACGCTGCAATTGATTTCCATCACGCTTTTGCAAAACCATGTCGCGATCATCTGCACAAGCAACCAAGTCTCCTACAATAAGACCAGCAACTTCGTTGGCAGTTGGAAGATCATATTGGCGTCCATCTTTGCCCCGCTTTGCAAGGAGCTTTATTCTTATATTCTGCTCGTTGTCTTCTGTGTATACCTCACGTGCCCTTCTAAATGTTTTAAACAAATCACTTGATTCATCTAAAAAATCTTTAACTTGATTGATAATGTTTTGATCGATAGGAGTCTTTGACTTCGAAGGAGCAGACATCTTTTTAGAAGAGCTGCATATGAAAACAAAATTGTGATTAAAAAGTATTAACATATTAATAAATAGGTGGTTTATAATTTCCATGTGTAGACACTAACAAAGTTTGAATGTTTATACATGTTACCTTACTGCATTTGCTCTATTTTCTATCTCATTTTCTGTGTCGTAGATATAGAGTTGTGCAAATTTAGGTGGAGCACCTGATTCCGGAAATAAGCTACCAATACTATGGTAAGTCTGTCCATGTAACCGAAAAACATACAGACCACGTCCTTTCTTGTTTATTGAATCATCAACCTTCCCACCCATTGATGTAAAAGCAAACATGATGTTTTAGGTTCGGATGTTGTTTTTGAAATTCTGGCTCTTGGCGTCGTTGTTCATAAATAAGTCAAGCAATGGTTTTGGAGTCGGTGGTGGGGCATCAAGTTTTATTTTTCCCTTGCCACAACATATACTGTAAGGTTTGTTTGCTGGATTAGCATTTCCAGTTCTCGCTTCATTTTCCCATAACAAAGTGTGACATGATGTACACTCAAATGTAGGATCTCCATGGTCGTAGTATTCTACATAAATAAAGAAAAAGTTGTTTTATAATAGACATTAAAAATAACCTATTTCTGGGGATGATTAAAAAAATACGATACATAATTACCTTCAGATATACCAACGTATTTGTCATAAACTTTTCGTACATGAACATCATCATCAAGATTAAAAGCAATAGGAGTCCGAATTTGTAGAGCAGGTCTCTTAGATCTTTTTGTCCCTCTTGAGGGTTCTCCTACCTCGTAAGTTGGTTTTTGTGTTATTAAAATAGGCATGTTGGTATGAGAATACGACCTTGATGTCCGTTTAGAAGTTTCATTAACGTGAGTAACAAACGGAGTTTGAAAAGTAGCTGTACAATTAGATAATCAGAATGTTAACCACATGTTAAAAATACAACAATGCTGTTGCAAATGAACACAACTACCATTTGAGATGTCAGTCAACGGAAAATTCCGTTTCCTTGTTGCAGCAGCTGCTTTTAATGTGGGAGTACTTGTTGTAAAGGAGTTTGGTGAAAGTGTTGGGATATTTTCTTTGTTAATTGGATTGCAGCCCACGAATCGTTGTGCTACTATATGCGAAGAAGATAAGTATGTTATAGAATAAGCATACTATAAGGATAGAATTATGTTATATTTACTAACCGGTACACTTTTCTGTATTTTGAGATCTGATCATGCCAAAAGTATTGGAAGTTGTTGAAACATTTGTTTGGTAGTTTCTATTAACAGAAGAACAACCTGCATATTTGTTTTAGTGCACAAACGTTGGTCTCCTTTATGAAAACAGATGCAATTTTGAAAAAGTCAGACATTGTAATACTCCGTAAAATCCCAGGTCATTTATTAATGCTAATTTCGACACTATTCTAAACTAAGCCATTTTTTCGGGCTAATTTGAATTTTTTTTTATATGAGACACCGTTTGTTTGACACCCGATTATTTTTGGTCACCGTTTGTTTGGCACCCGATTATGTTTTGTCACCTGATATCACCCGATTGTCACTCTTGGATGTCACCCAATGAGGTTAACACCGGTAACTCCCACTTGCGACATGACACCTTATTTGGACACCGAGATATTATTAATATATATAATGACATATATATATATTAATTATTACAAGTTATTATCACTATGTATATATAAATATATATATACGTATGACGACACCGTTTATATTTTCATGGTTTTCATGAACCGACACCGATACCGAAACTAAAGTCACGATTATACTAATCACCGATACCTCGTTATATTTTTGGGCAGGACGTCACCCTTAGCCCAAAGCTACCTTTTCTTTTGCCCCACTGCTGGGCCGAGCACCATCACAAGCCCAAGGCCATTTATTTTATTTTATTTTCATTTGGGCCGAGCATTTCACAAGCCCAAGGGCTGCATGTGTTTTCTCTTGGGGCATGGCTGTTTCCAAATTATTTCGTGATACAAGATACTCAGCGAGCTCAGCTCGTGCCCCATCTAAATATTACACACGTTTTTGTTTACTTGGTTTCCTACTCACACGACACAAACACACCACCTTCCTTTGACTTTGTTTCTTGCGACATCGAGCCACCATTTGGAGCCATCAAACCTATGGTTGACCACATTACACCCTAAAACACTTAAACCACTAGGTAATATGTTTCTTAAACTTCTAACACAAACAATAAACAAGATTTTAAGGGACACACATGGTCTAAATCCCTCCACGTCCTAGCATTATAATATGGTTGTAGCCTTCAAACTCTTGCAACCCGATTTGACAACACCCTTGGAAACTAGACAACCTTGTCGAGTAAAGGAGTGACCACACGGTTGGTGTTGTGTCACTAGGAACATTCGAACCACCCAAAACCATCCTATATAAGCCACATTTAATGCAAGATTTCTCACACTCTCAAGTTCACCAAGTTCTCAATCACAAAACTCTCTATTTCTTTCTTTCTTGGTTGCTGTCGAGAGGATCTAGGGCACGAGTAAGGTTTTTGATCAAGAAGACGAGTTGGGTAATTAATTTGGAACAAGGGTCACCACGAAGAGGATACCACATTTGCTTGTTCACTTGTCTCATACACACAACATCATCACCACCACTTTGGTGTTGTAAGTTAATTATCACCCTTTTCAATTCGTACATCATTCATGCATATCACATTGATTTATCACACGATACACGTTACTTTCTTAGTATATCACATTCATAACACTTGTGACTATGTTTACACACCTCGACACCCTTGAGGAAAGGCCTCGCCATTTCGTTTTTACGCGTACAATATATATATTTTCTTCAACACTCTAAATTACCGACTCACACTTAATCAAACTAACAAAACATGCAAACCCTACACGATCTTATACTACGTAAATGAAGCCAAAACCAAATCCTAGTCGAAGCTATGTTTTCAAACAAGTAAACCCACTTTGGGCCTTAACCGGGCTAACGAGCCTAACCGATTTTCCTTATGAATTTTCGATTTGAAAACTTAAGATTTTCAAATGATATTTGATTTATAAAAACTGATTTTTATAAATATTAGAAGATAAAAATGGTAACTTTCATAAAAATAAAAGTCAACTTTTCAAAAACTAGATTTTGGACTATTTTTGCAAAAGTCCCACGTTAAGGGACTAAATGTGAAAAAACAGGAAAACTTTCGGACTATATCGCAAATTATCAATTTCTAATAGAAGTTGAGGGTGAAAACTGTAATTTTCAAAAGTTTGAGGAATAAAGTGTAAAAAGTTATAAGAATGACCAAAATGTAATTATTTTTGACCAAAGGATAAAAAGTGTAACTTTATTAAAGTTAAAGGTCAAATTAGACAAAGGTACTTTATTAATTAATTATTTTGTATAATTTGATTTTTATAAACATGTATATACTTTGTAACTTAAAAAAAAAATATATATATAACTTTACTAAAAATATTTAATTATAAATATTTTTAACGATATTATTTTCACAAAAGAATTAACATTTATTGAACACCGGTTCGTAACAACAATACAAATAACTACGTAAAGTTATTTTGGAATATATTAAGACACCCGAATGATTATCACCGTACACGAGACATATCACATGTCAATTATGAAACGAATCTAAAACACCGATGACTATATATTTATAGGTCGCAAGTCGGAGGAATTTTATTACTAGACGTAGCAGTACACCATCACTTTTGAGCACCGTTGTAATTCACACACACCTGTCAGGTGAGTTCATGGTCCCACATTTTTAATTATTTTTAAACCCCGTGGGGAGATACATGCTATAAATCGAACACAAGTATTTTCTGTATGCTGTTATCACCTGATATTGCCTAAGTTGACACCTGTGCTACAATTCCCTCATATCACGAACCTTAATCATTTGCGAGTGAGCGCGAATATAGTTGATAGATCTATTGGAATGGCAGCCCACCTCTGTCAAGGTGATCACTTGGCAGGAGGTGTGCTATATTCGAGGTATTATGGAAATTTGGCACATTTCCTGTCACCGAGGGCCCCCTTGTCATTTACATCCGCTGTGGTGTAGGTGATTGTTATTATCTTTATGATATGTCAAATCAATGTTAAGGCTTGCGTTTCGTGAGGCTTAGGAGCAATATTTCACCAGTTTAGTCAAGACTTGTCAATCTTGGCTTGTTTATTTCAAATGCTTGACTTGTGTTCACACTATTACTATTTAAACTACTATGGATTCACTCAACCTTTGTGTTGACTTTTTAAGCATGTTTATCTCAGGAAATTAGCAAGCATGGCAGCACGGAGCTGGCAAAAGGGCATACAGGACCTCCCTTTTTATTTCAATAATAATATCATTCTTTTCAAACTCATCATTTCTTTTGCGAAACAATTAACATTTTGGAAAAATATTGGTAACTCTGACTATTTGAGTTTTCATGGAATGATATTGACTGTCTTTTGAATTGTTTTCTATGAGTATGACTGTGTACTAAACTGTAATGACCCCGATTAGAATTCCGCTCCTTATCAAATTTTTGGGGTGTTACAGATTGGCATCAGAGCCATGGTTATAGAGAACCAAATGATTTTTCAAAACATTGGACTATAACCTCACCGGATTTTTAAACAAACTATTTATCACCGAAGTGCCCTCCGCGCCAGCGCTTGCCAACGTTATATTTTAAGGTTTGATTTTAGCACCCATCGCATTTAGCTCACTATGGCACTATGATCACTGTGCATGTAGCATTATGTAGACTAAATGACTTATATTACTGCTATTTTTGGGATATTACAGTACCATGCCGCCCCCGGTTATTATTTTGTCCGACAGTGACGACTTCGTGCCGGCATCATCCACCTACCCTACGATTGACTTATCTGACTATGACACCCATGACACCCGAGACACCCATGATTCTGACCATGACACCCAACCTGTATCACCTGCCATACCATATCCTATTCCATCTGGAGACCCATCTGCTGATACTGAGCCCTTTGAGGAGGGTGAGGTTGCTTCTACACCCATTGATTCTTTTGATATTCAGCCTCTTTTTCGTCCTGTCTGTGGACCTATGACACAGGGGCAGTACCTTTATGATCAGTACCTGACGTCTCAGCAGTTTCTTGTGGCTGATGACCGTCCTACACCACCTGCTAGTCACCACACCGGTTCAGATGCTGATGACGAGTCTTCTGACTCTGATACTTCTGACACTGCTGCTTCTATTCCACCACCATCCCCGCCTGCACCGATTCGTCGGTGCAAGCGAGTGAGGTTTCTTGAGCCTTATGAGCCTGAGCCTTTCGGAGAGTTGTTTCGATATCATGAGTGAGACTTTACCCGCAAATGCACGTCTCAGAAACGAGTCTGTATTTTGCCTGTTTCTACTGTTACACCACCTGTACCTACACCTATACCATCACCCACATCTGTAATACCATCTATTTCTATGCCAGATCTGACACCTGTGGCATCACCAGCACCTCCACCATCACCTGTATCACCCCCACCTGAGCCACATCCTTACATGCTACCTACTTACACCGCACCCCACACCTCTGAGGTTTTGCCACCCATGCCACCACCTATAGTTTTCTACTCTTAGACTACTACCGTACCGATACCATCACCTACTTCATCACCTGTTCCATCACCATAACCTATTCCCACTGAGACCCCCACCTCACCCGGCATTCATAGATTGGTTGATGCTCGCCGATGGTCATTTTTGTTGGATTACATTCATAGATGGAGGTTGGTTGAGGGATCGCCTAGGGCTGCTGAGCTTGGAGATGGCTCTTCAGCGATGTTACCGGTCACCGGGGAGCCGATACACCATACTATCCCTCTTTTGGCTGCTATTTTAGTTAGACATGAGGATCGTCTTGATGAGCTGTTGGGAGTTATAGAGGATATATCCTTGGAGAGGATTGATTGTATGCAGGAGGAGGTCGAGAACCTCGTGGTACATAGGACAGCTTTAGAGATGGTATTTGAGATGATGGGGACAGAGATCGAGGAGGCACAGGCTACCATCACCGAGTTTGGTCATCGACTAGATGTTCAGAGGCATGAGATGGAGGATTTGAGAGCGATAGCAATTATCACGCAACAGATGCTAGAGCATCAGACACAGGAGTTGGCCGCATCTAGTACTACCATCCACACTCTTTCAGCCACTATTGAGGAGATTCAGGCCCGTGAGAGATCCAGGGATTTGGAGATGTTAGAGATGATCAGGATCATCAAAGAGCTGGAGAGAAGATCAGGAGGCGCACCTGGCCCTTCATAGATCTATGACATGTCATTACATTCAGAGACATCATAACTTGCCGCCTGTGGCATTAATAATGTTGTATCTTATTGTTTTGTAACAATGAATTCAAAATTATTAAAACTTTATGTTGGTTATGATTGTACTGTATTGATATTGATTTATGATGTTCTAGTTGTCTGATCTTTTATTATGCTCCCCTATTGAGATTCATTATAATTTCCATGAGTGTTGTTACATGTCGTGATGATTATTTATGAATGATATGGTTTATGTTGATGTATGTATTCATGGTGTGGTTGTGATATGTACTTTGTGATGATCTCGACTATTATGAGTTGGTTGCATCATTTCTCTTATTATTGATCGATGTTTGGGATTCTTACTTATACACTTGCGATTTTATAAAGTTATGGCCCCTAGGAAAACCGCTACTGCTACTTCGTCACCCGCTATGACCCAGGCTGCTATCAGAAAGTTGGTTGCCGACAGTGTTGCTACAACTTTGGAAGAGCAGGCTGCTGCAATGGCACGACCTAGTAGCAATAACCGAGCCACTGCTGAAAGCGAGTCCGCTGCGACTCGGAAGTGTACCTATAAGGACTTCATAGCTTGTAAACCATCTCACTTCAAAGGGACTGAAGGAGTGATAGAGCTTGCTCGATGGTTTGAGCGAACTGAGACTGTGTTTGTGAGGAGCGGTTGTGCCGCTGAAAGCAGAGTCTCGTTTGCTACTGGAACATTGTTGGAAGACGCGTTGTCTTGGTAGAATGCAACTGCTCAGAAGATAGGTGTGGAAGAGGCCTATCCGATCACCTGGGCTGACTTTAAGGAGAAGATGTTGAAGAAGTTCTGCCCTAGAGGTGAGATCAAGAAGTTAGAAGATGAGTTTCACACGTTGGTTGTGAAAGGAAATGATCTCAGGGCTTATGATAGGAGATTTCAGGAACTTGCCACACTTTGCCCTTCAAAGGTTCCCGATTTAGAAAAGTTGTTGGAGAGATACATTGAGAGATTACCCAGGAACATTGAGGGAAACGTCACCTCGTCAAAGCCTCAATCTTTGGAACAAGCAATGACTATTGCCCAAAGACTGCTAGACCGGGAGATTAAGCGTAACTCTGCTCAGGGGAACAACGATCACAAAAGGAAGTTTGATGATCGAAGGACAAACAACAACAACAACAACAACACCAACAACAACAACAACAGCAACAACAACCGTAACCCCAACCGTAACTATCACCATGACAGAAACACCCGCCACAACCAACAGAACCGACGACAGGAAGCTGTCAGAGCTTATGTCGCCGCACTAGTTAAGGATGCTAGGTATGCTGGACCTCTTCCATTCTGTGACAAGTGTAAGATGCATCACACTGGACCCTGCTATGCTAAGTGTGGGAAGTGTTCTAGGATTGGACATAAGACACAAGATTGCAAGGCTACAGGAGCTAACTTGCAACCCGTGGCTGTAATATGCCATGCTTATGGAGAGAAAGGACACTACAGGCATCAGTGCCCTAATAAGGATAATAATGCACGTGGGAGAGCATACGTGCTGGGAGATGGGAATGTCTAGCAAGATCCGAACGTAGTTACGGGTACGTTCTTTCTAAACAACCGCCTCGTTAAAGTTTTATTTGATTCCGGAGCCGACCAAAGTTTCGTATCTATTTCTCTTGCACCCCTACTTAATATTACACCGACCAAACTAGACACCACATATGAGATTGAACTAGCTGATGGAAAGCTAGTAAGTACTAACACTATACTCCGAGGTTGCACCCTACGACTACTAGACACCCTATTTGACATTGACCTTATGCCTATTAGACTTGGTAGTTTCGACGTCGTTATAGGAATGGATTGGTTATCCAAGAACCGCGCTAAGATCATTTGTGACGAAAAGGTCGTTCACATCCCCCTAAATAAAGAAACCCTGATTGTTCGCGGAGAGCGAAGTAAGACACGTCTGAGCATCGTTTCTTGCGTCAAAGTTGTAAAGTACATCGAACGAGGATGTCAAGTCTTTTTGGCTCAAGTCATCGAGAAGAAGTCGGAAGAGAAGCGACTCGAGGATGTGCCAGTAGTCAGGAACTTTCCAGAAGTTTTTCCTGAGGACTTGCCTGGCCTTCCGTCGCCTCGTCAAGTGGAATTTCAAATTGACTTGATGCCAGGAGCAGCACCCGTAGCACGAGCACCCTATAGGCTAGCACCGTCGGAAATGAAGGAGTTATCTGGGCAATTGCAGGAATTGTCAGATAAAGGATTTATTCGCCTTAATTCGTCACTGTGGGGAACCCCGGTATTGTTTGTAAAGAAAAAGGATGGAACCTTCAAGATGTGTATCGATTATCGTGAGTTGAACAAACTTATGGTGAAGAATCGATATCCGTTGCCAAGGATTGACGATTTGTTTGATCAACTGCAAGGATCGAGTGTCTACTCGAAGATTGATTTAAGATCGGGTTATCACCAACTGAGAGTTAGGGAAGAAGACATCCCTAAGACGGCTTTCAGGACAAGATACGGTCACTACGAATTCCAAGTAATGCCATTCGGTCTAACAAATGCACCCACTGTATTTATGGACTTAATGAACCGAGTGTGCAAACCCTATTTGGATAAGTTTGTGATTGTATTCATTGATGATATCCTTATTTATTCACGTAGTAAGGAAGAACACGCAGAACACTTAAAGGCTATACTAACACTGCTCAGAGAAGAGAAATTATACGCCAAATTTTCCAAGTGTGATTTTCGGATTGAGAAGGTACAATTTCTTGGGCATGTTATCGACAGTAAGGGTATTCATGTTGATCCCGCCAAGATCGAAGCTGTTAAAAATTGGGCGTCACCTACGAGTCCTACCGAGATACGCCAATTTTTAGGTCTTGCTGGATACTATCGAAGGTTTATTGAAGGTTTTTCAAGGATTGCTAAACCATTGACTGAGTTAACACAGAAGAAGAAGAAGTTTGACTGGGGAGATGAACAAGAATCGGCATTTCAGTTCTTGAAGCAGAAGCTTTGTGAAGCACCGATATTAGCACTACCCGAAGGAAGTGAGGACTTCGTGGTATATTGTGACGCATCAATCCAAGGTTTGGGTGCCGTATTGATGCAGAGACTTAAAGTAATCGCTTACGCTTCTAGACAACTTAAACCCCACGAGGAGAACTACACTATTCATGATCTAGAATTAGGAGCGGTAGTATTCGCTTTTAAGATTTGGAGACACTACCTTTATGGAACCAAGTGTAAGGTTTTCACCGATCACAAGAGTCTTCAGCACATTTTAGATAAAAAAGAGTTGAACATGAGGCAACGTCGATGGCTAGAGTTACTAAGTGACTATGATTGTGAGATTCGTTATTACCCGGGGAAGGCAAACGTTGTAGCAGATGCCTTGAGTCGAAAGGAACGACTTAGACCCCTCAGAGTTAGATCATTGGGTATGACAATTAGATCACCACTTCCGTCTCAAATTCTTGAAGTTCAAGCTGAGGCCCTGAAGGAAGAGAATAGACCGCACGAGAAGATTTACGGCATGCCAGAAAGTACGAATGGATTTGTCAAGAAACCAGATGCAAGGTTGTGTTTCAAGGACAGAAGTTGGATTCCATTGTGTGGAGGAATACGAGACCTCATCATGCATGAGTCTCATAAGTCTAAATATTCCATTCATCCTGGTTCGGACAAGATGTATCACGATCTAAAGAAGTTATATTGGTGGCCAAACATGAAAGCTGACATTGCAGAGTATGTCGGTAAGTGTTTGACCTGCTCGAGAGTAAAGGCTGAACATCAAAAACCATCTGGTCTTTTGATTCAACCCGAGCTACCAATGTGGAAATGGGAAAGGATTACAATGGACTTCATTACGAAATTACCCAAGACATCGAGTGGGTTGGACACTATTTGGGTTATTGTCAATCGTCTCACGAAGTCAGCGCACTTTTTGCCAATCAAAGAGACTGATGATATGGACGTTCTTGCACGTTTGTACCTTAAGGAGATAGTTTCCCGGCATGGAGTGCCGATTTCTATTATCTCCGACCGAGACAGCCGTTTCACATCTAACTTTTGGCGATCTTTACAGAAAGCCTTGGGAACTAAGCTAGATATGAGTACCGCTTACCATCCACAGACTGATGGTCAAAGTGAAAGGACTATACAGACCCTAGAGGACATGCTTAGGGCATGTGTGTTTGATTTTGGAAAAGGCTGGGATAAACACCTACCGTTAGCAGAATTCTCATATAACAACAGTTATCACGCTAGCATTAAGGCTGCACCATTTGAAGCACTTTATGGAAGAAAGTGTAGATCACCAGTTTGTTGGGCTGAGATTGGAGATGTACAACTATCAGGTCCCGAGTTGATTCTTGAAACCACTGAGAAAATAGTAAAGATTAGGCAACGATTACAAGCCGCCAGGGATCGGCAAAAGAGTTATGCCGATGTGCGAAGGAAACCAATAGAGTTTCAAGTTGGAGACAAGGTCATGCTTAAGGTATCACCTTGGAAAGGGATGATTAGGTTTGGAAAACGTGGAAAGCTAAACCCAAGATACGTTGGACCGTTCGAGATCATTGAAAGGATAGGTCCCGTGGCATACAAACTTGAATTACCTGAGGAACTCAATAGAGTACACAACACCTTCCACGTGTCAAATTTGAAAAAGTGTTTATCGGATGAAACCCTTGTGATTCCGTTGAAGGAGATCAGAATCGATGATAAGTTGAACTTTATTGAGGAACCCGTTGAGATTATGGATAGGGAGGTCAAACGACTTAAGCATAGTCGCATTCCCATTGTTAAGGTTAGATGGAACTCTAAGAGAGGACCCGAATTCACCTAGGAGCGCGAGGATCAAATGCGTTCCAAATACCCACAACTATTTGATGAGACAACCCCGAGCACCGATTCAACTTTGGATTTCGGAATGAATCCAATCTAACGGGTGGGTACTATAATACTCCGTAAAATCCCAGGTCATTTATTAATGCTAATTTCGACACTATTCTAAACTAAGCCATTTTTGCGGGATAATTTGATTTTTTTTTTTTATATGAGACACCGTTTGTTTGACACTCGATTATTTTTTGTCACCGTTTGTTTGGCACCCGATTATGTTTTGTCACCTGATATCACCCGATTGTCACTCTTGGATGTCACCCAATGAGGTTAACACCGGTAACTCCCACTTGCGACCTGACACCCTATTTGTACACCGAGATATTATTAATATATATAATGATATATATATATATTAATTATTACAAGTTATTATCACTATGTATATATAAATATATATATATACGTATGACAACACCGTTTATATTTTCATGGTTTTCATGAACCGACACCGATACCGAAACTAAAGTCACGATTATACTAATCACCAATACCTCGTTATATTTTTGGGTCGGACGTCACCCTTAGCCCAAAGCTACCTTTTCTTTTGCCCCACTGCTGGGCCGAGCACCATCACAAGCCCAAGGCCATTTTTTTTTTATTTTCTTTTCATTTGGGCCGAGCATTTCACAAGCCCAAGGGCTGCATGTGTTTTCTCTTGGAGCATGGCTATTTCCAAATTGTTTCGTGATACAAGATACTCAACGAGCTCAGCTCGTGCCCCGTCTAAATATTACACACGTTTTTGTTTACTTGGTTTCCTACTCACACGACACAAACCTACCACCTTCCTTTGACTTTGTTTCTTGCGACATCGAGCCACCATTTGGAGCCGTCAAACCCATGGTTAACCACATTACACACTAAAACACTTAAACCACTAGGTAATATGTTTCTTAAACTTCTAACACAAACAATAAACAAGATTTTAAGGGACACACATGGTCTAAATCCCTCCAAGTCCTAACATTATAATATGGTTGTAGCCTTCAAACTCATGCAACCCGATTTGACAACACCCTTGGAAACTAGACAACCTTGTCGAGTAAAGGAGTGACCACACGGTTGGTGTTGTGTCACTAGGAACATTTGAACCACCCAAAACCATCCTATATAAGCCACATTTAATGCAAGATTTCTCACACTCTCAAGTTCACCAAGTTCTCAATCACAAAACTCTCTATTTCTTTCTTTCTTGGTTGCTGTCGAGAGGATCTAGGGCATTAGTAAGGTTTTTGATCAAGAAGACGAGTTGGGTAATTAATTTGGAACAAGGGTCACCACGAAGAGGATACCACATTTGCTTGTTCACTTGTCTCGTACACACGACATCATCACCACCACTTTGGTGTTGTAAGTTAAATATCACCCTTTTCAATTCGTACATCATTCATGCATATCACATTGATTTATCACACGATACACGTTACTTTCTTAGTATATCACATTCATAACACTTGTGACTATGTTTACACACCTCGACACCCGTGAGGAAAGGCCTCGCCATTTCGTTTTTACGCGTACAATATATATATTTTCTTCAACACTCTAAATTACCGACTCACACTTAATAAAACTAACAAAACATGCAAACCCTACACGATCTTATACTACGTAAACGAAGCCAAAACCAAATCCTAGTCGAAGCTATGTTTTCAAACAAGTAAACCCACTTTGGGCCTTAACCCGGCTAACGAGCCCAACCGATTTTCCTTATGAATTTTCGATTTGAAAACTTAAGATTTTTGAATGATATTTGATTTATAAAAACTGATTTTTATAAATATTATAAGATAAAAATGGTAACTTTTATAAAAATAAAAGTTAACTTTTCAAAAACTAGATTTTGGACTATTTTTGCAAAAGTCCCACGTTAAGGGACTAAATGTGACAAAACAGGAAAACTTTCGGACTAAATAGCAAATTATCGATTTCTAATAGAAGTTGAGGGTGAAAACTGTAATTTTCAAAAGTTTGAGGAATAAAGTGTAAAAAGTTATAACAATGACCAAAATGTAATTATTTTTGACCAAAGGGTAAAAAGTGTAACTTTATTAAAGTTAAGGGTCAAATTAGACAAAGGTACTTTATTAATTAATTATTTTGTATAATTGATTTTTATAAACATGTATATACTTTGTAACTTAAAAAATATATATATATATATATATATATATATATAACTTTACTAAAAATATTTAATTATAAATATTTTTAACGATATTATTTTCACAAAAGAATTAACATTTATTGAACACCGGTTCGTAACAACAATACAAATAACTACGTAAAGTTATTTTGGAATATATTAAGACACCCGAATGATTATCACCGTACACGAGACATATCACATGTCAATTACGAAACGAATCTAAAACACCGATGACTATATATTTATAGGTCGCAAGTCGGAGGAATTTTATTGCTAGACGTAGCAGTACACTATCACTTTTGAGCACCGTTGTGATTCACACACACCTGTCAGGTGAGTTCATGGTCCCACATTTTTAATTATTTTTAAACCCCGTGGGGAGATACATGCTATAAATCGAACACAAGTATTTTCTGTATGCTGTTATCACCTGATATTGCCTAAGTTGACACCTGTGCTACAAGTCCCTCATATCACAAACCATAATCACTTGCGAGTGAGCGCGAATATAGTTGATAGATCTATTGGAATGGCAGCCCACCTCTGTCAAGGTGATCACTTGGCAGGAGGTGTGCTATATTCGAGGTATTATGGAAATTTGGCACATTTCCTGTCACCAAGGGCCCCCTTGTCATTTATATCCGCTGTGGTGTAGGTGATTGTTATTATCTTTATGATATGTCAAATCAATGTTAAGGCTTGCGTTTCGTGAGGCTTAGGAGCAATATTTCACCAGTTTACTCAAGACCTGTGTATCTTGGCTTATTTATTTCAAATGCTTGACTTGTGTTCACATTATTACTATTTAAACTACTATGGATTTACTCAACCTTTGTGTTGATTTTTTAAGCATGTTTATCTCAGGAAATTAGCAAGCATGGCGGCACGGAGCTGGCAAAAGGGCACACAGGACCTCCCTTTTTATTTCAATAATAATATCATTCTTTTCAAACTCATCATTTCTTTTGCGAAACAATTAACATTTTGGAAAAATGTTTGTAACTCTGACTATTTGAGTTTCCATGGAATGATATTGACTATCTTTTGAATTGTTTTCTATGAGTATGACTGTGTACTAAACTGTAATGACCCCGATTAGACTTCCGCTGCTTATCAAATTTTCGGGGTGTTACAGACATGTACTATTAAAGTGAAGTGGAATTGAGTTTATAGAAAACGTTACCTCCTCTAAAAGGCGTGTGAAATGAAGAAACTTGATTATTGGTGAGTAGATGATTCATTCCTAATACAGTATAACACAAAAATGGACAATGTTACAATCATTTCATGAGGTTGTTGATTATTTGAAAGTATGTAGGCAACATAAGTATCAAACAACACAATGTGTCACATATTCTTGACAATGTATTATAAAGGTTATATTGGATAATTTTCGACACTATTTAGACGTGATCCAAACACCCTCTTATCAAGCAACAAAATATTTTTACTTCTTTGAAAAGTTTGATTTTGTGATTAATAAGTTATAAAAACATAATGTAATATGTTTTAACAAGTTTTTATAGCATTATTCAACAATGTATATAAAAAAATTGAAAATGAATGTATGAACTTTTTCAAAAAATTTTGACAACAGCGTTTGTGATTATTAGTTTCTAGTGTTAATTATACATTCTAATCCTAAGGGAATCATTTAGTTATGGAAATCCTAGACTCAATTCGAAAGAAAAAATTAAATGAAGAAATTGAAATAAAATGCTTAATCATGATTATGACCAAATTTGATGAAATTAGAAGAAATGTGTTATGAAAAAGTTACAATACTTCTTGCTAATCGTGTTATAAGTATTTGCCCCTTGCGAAACGAGATGAATTGGGTGATTTGGAAGTGGGTTTTTGATGTTTTGGGGTTTATAAATCGTTCACAGCAGGTAGAGAGGGAGTGAAGAGTGGAAAATGGAGTGTTTGGCAAGTGGAATAAGGAGGAAAAACGGGGAGAGAGAATCAGATGGCCGGCCAAATTTGTGTTTTACGCGGCTTTGATTCTAAAAACTAAAAATAAGTGTATATATATATATATATATATATATATATATATATATATATATATATATATATATATATATATTAGATTTAAATTTAATCAAAAATACGTTGGAGAGAGTTCGCACGAAGAGAATTACTTGACATTTTTATTTGACATTTCGTCAACTAAAATTTCCTTGATAATTTTGGATAAAATTAATCAAGACGTCAAGTTATCGAGAGAGTTGTGTAAGGTATAAGTATTTATATGTATATGTATATATAAATAATATGGGTTTATAAGACGAGAATATGAGAAGGAGACGAGCGCAAGAGATGACGGGAGTTTGTTTCATCCATAGATTTTTCAACTCATATCTCTACATCAAATGTGTATCGTTTGAACAAAGGAGTTCAAGAAAGCCAAATGGGAAAAGAAAAGTTCGTTAAACGAACAATTTCTTGTTCTAGAAAATCAACAAATGAGTTTTCTAGGTTATAAGTTTTTATATATTAATAAGTATATATATATATATATATATATATATATATATATATATATATATATATATATATATATATATATATATATATATATATATATATATATATATATATCTATATATAAGTATATAAATATGTAGAATAGCTATGAGACACTACAAAGGAAACCTTAACATATATAAACTAGATACCAAACTAAGCATACAATCATGACAAGAAAATAAAAGGAAATGTGTACCTTTTGTCTTCAAAAGGCATGACAACAAGGTCTTCAAGAGATAGCTTGATCGTGTGGAAGCGAAAAGATTACCAAGTTTGCCAAGGTATGACGAATTCATCTTGTTGGTCCCCATTGTCTCATTTAACCAAAGTTATTTGCTCCAAACATGTTATGTATTTGACTTGGGTGTATATATGGTGGAATCATTCCTCAAGGATTGAAGTTCCACATTTGATGATTGTTGAGAAAGTTTCATCTATTTTGGTTTACTCTAGGTTGAGGAGTTTTAGACCTAGGATGAAGACTATTTGGTTTTCTAGGTGGCGGAGTTTTAGACCTTATTATTGTTTTAAGGGGTTCGACTTCGGGTTTTAAAGATGAATTACGCAATCTTTTAATTTCTTCATCACTTGCAATAGGTACTAATCTATCTTTCAAAAGTATATACTTTGGTTTTGACTCTATAGGTTTTAGTTCACTAGTTTCACCTTCAAACTTTATACTTTGAGTTTTACTAGTTGATGCTTCGGTTGAGTTATATCCTAGCCCGGTTTTATCTTTGGATATTCTTTGAGTGCTAATTATTTTACTAAGTGATTGACTACTATTTTCAAATTTCGCAAACCTAGTAATTTCTTCCTTAAGTTGTTCATTCTCATTTTTAACAACTAGACATTTTTTACATTCTATAAGACTTTCTTTTCTTTTTTCTGGGTTGTGTAGTTTCATTTTTAGTTCAAGTATTTCATCCTTTAATTTATTGTTGGTGTTTTTTAGTAGTTTATTTTTAGCTATGACTTTTTGTCCTAGTTTGCATAATCTACTATATTCGCTATCTAAATCTTTTTCATCTAACGATAAATTATCATCACTATAGTATTCGGTTTCGGAACTTACCTCATCGGAAGCCCTTGCCACGAGACATTTTTCTTCTTTTGTTGTGTCTTTTTCATCATTGTCATTATCACTCCATGCTCCTCCTACAAAGGCCTTGTGGTTTTGACTTCTTGATAATTTCAGACATTCTCCAATAAAATGATTTGGGTCTCCACATTTGAAACACTTTCTTTCATTCTTGCTAATTTTGTCGTGTTTGTTTCTTTGAAATGTTTTTCTTTCATCAAGTGGTTGTCTAACATATCTTCCCCGTCTTTTGAAGAATTTCTTGAAATCTCTTACGGCCATAGCATACTCTTCATCATCACTTTCGGAGGTTGAGCATTCTTCGTCACTAAAGTCCTTCTTTTCTTTCAAAGCAATTGATTTGGTTTGCTCCCTTTTTCCTTTGACCATTTCGGAGTCTTTCTTTATTATCACTTCATACACTTTCAAGTTTCCAATCAACTCGTCAAGTTGTAGACACTAGTACAGATTTGGCCTTTCGTCACACATAGCGTATTTCGAATGGTCACACAGCAACATATTTACGTGACTAAATGTACCGGCCTTAAATAAACAGCCACACTTGATCCGACTAGTGTGACCATTTCGTAAAATATATGTCACACATTGGTGTATATATGTGACTAGAGGGTAACTGGTAATATTTTTCGACATTTTAGTCACTTTTAATTCGAGACATGTAACTGATACAAATCAGCTCGAAACATTAGTCACACTATAGATATACATATGTGACAAATATATGTCACACAATTGAACAGTGTGACTAAAAAAGATATATGGTCACATGAAGTACTTGCGTATGCGGCTAAATTATATAGTCAAGTTTGTCACACATTATATAAACGTGACTGCTATTCTTTGTTGAATAGTTAGCCACATATGAATTTGAAATGTGTGACAACTAAAAATTCAGTTTGAAACATTAGTCACGATATGCATTTAAGAGTGACAAATATATGTCACACACTTGAAGAGTGTGACCAAATGTCATATATGGTCACACTAAACCATACAAACATGATTAAGCATAACGAAAATTCAATACATATGGTCACATAAGTTAATATGTGTGTCTAAAGTTTAGTGTGTGTTTGCTTTCCAAATCCTAATGTGTATAGTCACATATATTTGTAGCACGATCATGTGACTATAGGCTTTACAATAGTCACACCATATCACAAATATGTATCTAAATCATGATTATGGCCACGTTATAAGGGTATTATATGTGACCATTAACCATGTACATATTTATCCTTGTATGTTGGTCCCTTTTACTTGGTTAACTATAACTACAAAGCTAAAGTAACCAAGTTATATGACTTTAAACAAAGATGTATAAAACGATTAACAATAAAGAAACGTAAACATAAGAGACAATATTTTTCAACGTTTAATTCTTTATTAGAAGTTAATCAAAAAGAATCGTACCCAAGTGTTTGCGGAATAACACTTGGGATTGAAAATGACAAGTATGGTATTGACTCCTCACTAAACTCAATCTATGTTGAGTAACAACTTTCAGGACCCACTGAGCTATCTCAGGGGTTATGTTGTTCTTTGGAGGAGTAAAAGTGATTTGTGAATGCTTTGCATTAATTGCACAAACTTGTCACTTTTACACCTCTCTTATGCTACCTATTTATACACAAATGTGAACAACCCTATTATACAATGGTCCTAAGTGTTCCTCAATAAAATCTTGATAGATTTTATTCTCTGGCAAGGGAAACTTCTTTGGGTTAAGTCCAAAAGGCACTTTCTGATGACAGCCTGGTTTTAACCATTTGGGGAAAGTTTGACCTTAAAGTGATAAAGCACTTTAGTGAAACAAATCAAAATTTCCCGCCCAGTCCCGCCAAAACTTCAGTCTTCTAGTCGTCAGTCTTCAGTACCATGAAGTTGTTGAGGAGTCATGGGGTTCAGTGAGTTATTGTCATCCTCACTGAACCCATCACCTTCTTCTTGGCTTAGATCACACTTCACTGAGTTCTGCCTCACTGAATGGAGAACCTTTCTTCTTAGGCTCGGTCTAGGCATCCTGAAGATGACTCACTGAGTTACTGTTCACTCAGTGACTTGTTTATACTTAGGTTATTTTACGTTCAAATCCTTGTTAGAAGAGGATTGGGGAATTCAGTGACCCAACAATCTTCCCCTATTTGAACATACAAATAGCCTAAGTGTTTCTTGATTCAGTGTGAGTTGGCAGGGGTCTTCATCTCTTACTGAATGTTGTTGTAATTATAAGTAGAACACATAATTTTAAACAAAACATCAAAGTTTATTCATAGTTATTACAAGTCCTACAAATTACAAAAAAAATAATAGATAGTTGTTGCGGATCAGATGTTCAGGTGGTATCCAAGGTTTTCAAGCTTTGATTTCTTTGATCTGAGTAGGTGTCTTTCAGGATGTTCATTGATCATTGCTTCCAAGTCCTGGCAGAATCTTTTGTTCTCATTTCTCTGAATGGGGGACGCCAACATGAGGTACATGAGCATTGCTTTGATTCCTGCCTTATCCATATCAGACCACCTTTGGAAGGCCAAGCTTCCATATTCATCAGTGAAGCACAAGCCTCTTTCAGGAGCTTCAAGGACCGCATTGTTCACGAACGTGATCCCTTCAGGAAGCGACCTGTCACACTCTAACCATGGTACCTTGATCTCAGGCTCCAACTCTATTTGCTTCCTTTTCCTCTTGGAAGCCTTAGATGGAGCAGTCTCTTCTGCTGAGTCAGAAAAAAGTGAGGGAATGTTAAGAGCCTCAGGCATTGCTCTCAGTCTGTCGTACCTATCCTTCAGTGATTCGAGAAGTTTAGGTACCACAAAGTTGTTCTTTTTGGCGATGATAGAACAAAGCTCATCAAGCTCAGTGATGCCAAAGTCCGCAAACTTGAAAGGCTTGTGGATGTCAAGTATTCTCTTATCACGTCCCCTGAAGACGGTGACCACTGCAGGATCGGTGTTCCTGTTGATTTGGATATCTGTGATGGTTTCTGGTCTTAACCTTTCTTTCATCACCCAAGTATATTTTTTGATCATGTGTTTTCTGATTTGAGCATCCTTCCTGAGCTTGTTTTACCTTTCCCTTTTGAGAGCATTTAGCTCTTCTTCCTGAGCCTTTTTAAAGGCTGCACCAGCATGTTCAGTTGCTAGTGCCTCAGTATTCAACCCAATCTTTTCAGCTTCCTCATGAACAGCCTGAATGAGAACAGGCTTGCTCATTCTCTCTTCCTCAGCCACCTTGAGTAGTGTCTCAGTCCTTTCCATGTGTGCTTGAATTTCGTCATGAGTGAGATGATGTACTACTCCATTGATTTCAAACGGGACCTTGATAGGTGCATCAGGGTCAAATCTGACCATGGTTGAGGCTGGCTTGAGCACATTTTCAGGACTAGAGGTGGTAGCAATACTTTTGCCTCTATCCTGTCTGAGAGAAGAGGAGACTAGTTCCTCCTGTGGTGGAACTTCTGTAATTGGTGTTGCTTCAGTGACATGCTCCCCCTCAGTGTGAGAGGGCTGTCCAGCTTCTTGGTCAACAGTATCAGGGGCTTCAGTAGCATTCTCCCCCTCAACATTTGCCTGAATGTCAGTGATGGCAAGTGTTGGCTGTACTGAAGAAGTAGATGCACCCTTGAAGGCTTGAAAAATTTCGGTCATCATAGACTTGATCTCCTGAGTATCCTGTTGAATGATGGACACCCTGGAGTCAAGTACAGCCTGTGCATTTTCAAGAGCGGTCATCCTGGATCCCAAGGTCCATGCCAGAGAAGTAGACCTTTGGGACTGAGCTGTCATTGATTCCTCCATTTTGATGAAGGAAGATTTGAGAGACTCCACAGTGGTGGTGAGACCCTGAAGATTAGAACCCTTCAGCAAGTCAAGTAACTCAGTAAGAGCCACTGAGTTTACCTGATACGTCTCGGATGCCTGAAGTAGCTTCCTGGTGAGTTCAGGATCATCCTTGACTGATTCTTGAACCGACTGAACCCCTACATTCAGCTGGTTGAGGGTTATCAAAAACTGATTCAGGCGACTGATCATCTGTGTCAGGGAATGGTTGATTGAGGAATTTTGTTCCCTGACATCTTCATTGAAGTCTTCGACAGCATCTTTGAGATTATGAAAGTGAACCGCCTGTTCAGTGTGCATGTCAAAGACCTCATCAGTGATCCCCCTGTACAAAATGTTAGTAATCTTTTTGATGAATTTGGTGAAGGTCTTCACAGTGAGAGGAGCCTGATCTTCTCCAGAGGACTCTGGCTCGGACTGTGTGTCAGCATCGTCATGGTTAGAAGATTGAGGAGACTAAGGATTTGGTTCAGGGACTGTCTCCTCAAGCTCCATATCCTCTCCGGCCTTGAAGACTTCCTCATCACTGTTGAATTCATCATCAGAGTACAAAACAGCCTGAGCTTCACCTAGGGACTGAATCTACAAAGAAAGGTTAGCCGGCTCCTCTTCATAAGAAGACTCAACTTTGTTATGGCCAGGTCCTGACCCCTCAAATCCGGTAGAGTGGGTTTTATCTACCTGGTCTTCAGGGTCAGTTCTCGAGTTATGGGCACCTTCGGGGTTGGTTGTGAGTTCCATATCAGCGGGTGGTATGTGTCTCTCTGAATCTTTGTCCCTCGTGACCCCTTCAGGTACTGATGGGTGTTTCTCAGTACCATCACTAGGAGCCATGATTGTTGTGTCCCTATCAGCGGGTTGTATGTTTCCCTCTGAGTCTTTGGGATGAGTTGTTGCGCCCTCAGACAAAAGCTTTGATTGGCGAATGTCCTCATCAGGCACCTGAGTGGTTATGCCCCCCATTCTTGTAACACCCCCAATTCATGATGCAGCGGAATTCAAACTGGGTGTTACTCGACGGCACAATAGTCACAATAACAGAAAACGAACTCTAATTGAATCGCTTTAAAAAGGTTTATCATTCAAATAATATAAATATCAGAGATTACAAAATGAGGTCTCAGATGGTTCCATGTTTACAATTTACATTAAATGAGTTTTTGAATGATAATAAAATTTATAGCCCTCTTGAATATCCGTGCCCTTCCGTGCCATCCTTGATCATCATGGACCTGAAATACATGCTTAAGAGGTCAACACAAAGGTTGAGTGGAATTCGTAGAGTTTGTAGTTAAATCGTTGAACACAATAATCGTAATGTGAGGTAATTAATCACACATTCATAGTTAGAAAACAAAATTCGTTATTATTTCACTAAGCTCATGCAACCAAAGCATTAACATCGAACAAAAAATTGGCATTGTAGAAGCCCTACCAAGGTAATATTGCCATTATACCTCTAAATCTCAAATATAGTGCATTTGTTTGAACTCGTAGTTGTTCAACACAAATGGGATTCGTCAATCCCAATTGATCTATTCACAATATTCGCGCTCACTATAGCTAGTGACTAATGGTTCATGATATAGGGACTTCGAACATGGCAATTGTTACTTAGTGACAATAAAACATAGTCGGGTAGCATACAGTAGAAAGCATTGTGTTCGAGTAGAAAAATAATAGCATGTATCCCCCACATGGGTTTGTAAAATAGTTAAACAATAGAAAGTGGGGCTACGAACTCACCTTAAGTTATATAGCAAGTAGTGAATGCGATGGTCGAATCGCGAAGGTTTCTACAAGCAACCTATAATAGAATGTTGCGACTTAGGATTGGAGTAAAGAATATGAAGAATTGCCTATATATGTCTTGCATTTAGTCCATGATGTAGTACTTAGTATAGTGTAAGTCTTTGAAAAGAAATGGTTTATGAAACATGTATAGTTTATATATTGCTTACTACCGTTCGGGCCGACATAATTCAGAAGTCATGTAGTAAACGTTCGAGGAGCCAGGACACTTTAATTCGTAAATCCACAACTCATCTCGATGGCTTACTTAATGAACTCCTCACATGAGGCTCCCTACTATTGTAGTATTTGATAATATATATATATATATATATATATATATATATATATATATATATATATATATATATATATATATATATATATATATATATAAGTTTTGATCCGAAAAGTTACATGTCCAATATTTGAATAATCTTAAGAAAGTTTACGTTTGGATGAAGATTGTTATTAGGGTAAGTTTCTTAAGTCTTGAATGACAATTACTTGTAAAATCTCATGGTTCTTTAGATGAAGTAGATCCAAATTGTGTGTTCAAGTTATCGCCAACTCTTTGGTTCATGTTTTCGCCTAAGTAAATTTATATGGTCATTTAGTCATGGCCTTGCCATGACCTTTGGTCATTGTTCCATGGTCTTGAGACTCAACCTTGGTTCTATCCATGGTTGTGGTCTTGATTCTAGGTCCTAAGACCTCTTTGGTCTTTATAAACCATAACCATTATATAGTGACATATATATGTAAAATAGCTGTTAATAAACTGAGAAAAATCTCATTCATTATTGGTTTTCTGAAGACGTACCCTTGAGTTTTTGAAGAAAACGTGATTCCGGACAACTTTCGTGCTTTAACTTTTTCATGAAACGGACCAGAAAGGCCTCTTTTTGCGTGTTTTATGTTCTGTCACAGAAACTATTTTGGCAGTTTTGCCGCAAAGTTTTGGTAACTTCAAATGGTCATAACTTTTGACTCGTATACTCGTTTTAGGTGGTTCAAATTGCTATGGTTTCCTTGTTAGGTCCTCTACTACAATATGTAATGATACAATTTCATAATTTTACCATTTTGATCAGATTTCACCAAGAAATTCACTAGTTTACTTGTTTAAATAACGTAAGTTAACAATCATTTACAATAACTTGTTTTACCCATTTTTATACATCATGGACATGATCACAAGACAAAATATAGCAAGAATGATATGTAAATAACATGAATATGATATTTAACAAGAAGTATGTTAGGGTTTGCTTACAACTTTTGGCTTTCACTTAAGAAAGGGAATCAACTATGGAACTAGGACACCAAACCTAAGCTTTCAACCAATCACCACAACCCTTGCTAACCATTGATCTAACCCTTGTGAAAACCCTTTAACCTCAGCCCCTAACACCTTGTGTAGCTCCTAATTCAACCATGGAATCACCAAACAAACTCTTGATTTATGTAGAGACTAACTATGCCTTCAACTTTGGTATGTAACTTATAACTTGGAAATCAAAAGATCAAGGTTTATGGATTATGTGTGTGTTGTTTGGAATGAAGAGAAAGGAAGGGATGAGCCTTGCTTTTATAGCATGAAGAGGAGGTGCAAGGAAGGTGCCTAGGAAGGTTCATTGAGGAGGTTAGTTTTTAGGATATTTTTCAAGGCTTGGTTGCCAAGTTTACTTGCACATGTGTTCAATCTTCCCATTTAAGCTTCCTATCTTGTTTTGTTGACTTATAAAACATCTAAAGAGGATGTGGTATGATAAGTATGTAAGCTTTGGTCATTATCTTGACTTACGGAGGTTGTTTAGTCTCGGTAATCGCTAACGGTAAGTCGTTAAGTCATGAAACTTAAAATCAGGTATCGTAAAAATATGAAACTTATAGGAATGATTAAACTCATCAATATACGCATTATTATCTTATAAAAATGAGTGATAAGTTTAATGGATCGTGAAAATGCTGATAACGCTGGAAACGTAAGTTTAAAACGCGTAAAACGTAAAACGTACGAAAGTTGCGTAAAATTGAGAATAGAAAAATGTAATTTTTCTAATATGATTATTATGATTTAAAATGACTTATAATGTCTAGACTGGGCTCAGTCTAGTGTCGGTTGGTATTTAATGTCTTTTAGACATAAAACCGTAAGCCTAAAAATCAAGGAATGATTTATAAAATCAAGGAATGAGTTTTGGTGAAAGGAGGAGGGAAAAATATGTTGACTTTTTCCAAAAATGTGAAAACTCGAATCGTCTTAGAAACGCGGTGCAGGTATAGGCTAAGGTTACGGCTGAGTAAAAACGCTTAAAAATGAAAATTCCTGTTTTTCACGGCCGAGGTTTATTTGGTCATATTTTTCTCAGTTATGATTAATTCTCAAATAAATCATGAGTGTATCAAACATTTTTCTGATACGGGAAAAATTAACGCGGTCGAGTTTCGTTGTGTGTAGAATTTTTGATTGACGTTTTACCCTAAAACGTGTAATTCCTTAATAACTTTCGCGAAAATGATCTGATGAGTGTCAAACTTTTATTTTGTCATGGAAATGATTTATCATATGAGAATATGAAATAAAAATCAAATTTCAGGAAAATGAATAGTAAAAATGAATAGTAAAAGTGAATAGTGAATTTTTTTGGGAATAGTAATTAACCTGAAAATATGAATTGTTATAGTCTCTACCCCTTATGGGGAACTTCGTCCCGAAGTTCTATGTGTGTTATATGTTGAAGTGGTGTCGATGAAGATGTGTGGTTACTTATGAGGACTAGAGTCTGGGATTACCAGTGATGTAGTTTGATTTGTCGTTTCAGTGTATGGTGTAGGATGAGGCTTACTTTTATGTAGGAAAGGTAGGGTAAGAGTGATTAATAGAGATTCATATAATAGTCGCATATCAAAGGAAATTGATATATCAGTCGAATATTAATAGGAGTTGATATAGTAGTTGAATAGAAATTGATATAGTAGTTGAATATTAAACAGAAATTGGGATAGTAGTTGCAATCATAGTCTAGTAGGTAATCTGTTTTTGTACCTAGTGTTTATTGACTTCATACTTATGTTATTTTGGATACAAATAAGCCCACTTGTTTATAATTCTTTATTTACATAGAGAGGCATCCCAAACAATGTAAATAGGGAAATATAAACTTATGGTTCGGTGATTTACAATTTCTTTATTTAAACGAAAAGGCATCCCAATCCATTCAAATAATTATAAATCATCCTACTTAAGAATTCCCAACACAACATTCATACTTAGCCGGTGAGTTACAAGGTAGTGTATTACGAGATGATACTGGTGTTCCAAAAGTACAAGATGAATATTCAATCTTGTAAAGCTGATGAGGGTGCTTGTGGTGTAACTAAGGATGATTTGAGCTTTAAAAGTGCATCAAGATCTGTTAATGAGCTTGTGGTTCCAAAGGTTGTGAAGATAATGATGTGATATGTTGATGAACAAAAGTGTGTAGTGTATGCTTAACATTAATATTGGTAGAGATATCAAGTTTGCTTTAAAATTTTAGGAAATTTTAAAGGTTTATGACGGAATGGTATTCTTAGGACCTAAACAGGATAGTACTTCTACAGGATGAAGAGAAGAATTGATAACTATCCCAAGATAGTAGTTCGGATTATCTCATAAATGAAAACTTTCAAGAATGAAATTAGGTAGTACAAATAAGGTGTTAAGATCTTGCTGAGTGATAAGACACTATCGTATCTCTAGATCGTTTTAAAGAATTCTAGTGGTTTATCGAGTTCAAGCAGGAAATCAATCTAAACATAACCCTAGTACAACTATTCTCAGTATTTGAAAATTTCAAGTCGAACATAGTTAGTCAGACTATGTTCCACTGTCCCTAGGTTAAATATAGGTGACTAGTCTATATTTAGCCGAGGTTCAATAAAATTTTCAAATACCTAAATTAGGCATACTTGTGATATGTCTGTTGCTTTTGGGAAACTGTCCACTAAACAAAGGCAATGTCAAACCATTCAGTTGCAAGTCCCGCCCATACAAGACTTGTAACCTATGTTTTCACATTCCATTGCATAGAAGATAGTACGGGTAGTTACGTGTGTGGAAAGGAAGTTTTAAGTAATTCTAAAACAGTCCATACTTGGCCAGGATCACGAGCTTTTAATAATGAAGGTTTCATAAGAAAACTTTGATGAATGTAGAGCTGAACTTTGATGAATGTAGAGCTGAACTTTGATGAATGTAGAGAAAGTTGCTAAACTTGATGAATGTAGAGAAACTTCAGCTTTTGTAGGTGATGGATTAGTTTGTCCTTTAGAAATCTCATATTTCTATTTGGAAATCGATAGATTGTGATGGGTTTTTGATATCATATGAAATGATATTGATGATGTGATGGAATAATTCCAGAGACCATTGCACAAATCACAATGTCTCGGAAGTAGATTAGACCATTGTGAAATTCACAATGTCTAGGAAGTAGGTTAGACCATTATGTGACTCAAAACATTTGAGAAATGATTAAGACCATTGTATCATACAATGTCCGGGAAATAGGAAAGACCATTGCAATCAGTTACAATGTCTTGGACATAAAATGTTGGAGTAGGAACATGATTGGGAGAATGTGGTTGTGCCGAAATGCCCTAGAATAGGCATGCGCATATATGTTTAGTCCATTGTTTAGATAAAATGATTGAAAATAAATCGAGTGTGTATATCAATATGCTAATATGTTCATGTAATATAAAATGCTTACGGGGAAATGCTCAATTATGTTAAGGGTACATATATCCATGTGCAAACATGTTTGTGTAGTATAAAATGCTTAATAAGTCCATAATCGTATGGAGGATGGAAGACACGGAGAGCGGAAGGATATAAAATGGTTTTGCTTGTAATTGTGGTTATAGTTTAGGTCTCAATTAGACCCGTTTCTCTATAACCATGGCTCTAGTACCAATCTGTAACACCCCCAATTTATGATGCAGCGGAATTCAAACTGGGTGTTACTCGACAGCACAATAGTCACAATAACAGAAAACGAACTCTAATTGAATCGCTTTAAAAAGGTTTATCATTCAAATTATATAAATATCAGAGATTACAAAATGAGGTCCCAGATGGTTCCATGTTTACAATTTACATTAAATGAGTTTTTGAATGATAATAAAATTTATAGCCCTCTTGAATATCCGTGCCCTTCCGTGCCATCCTTGATCATCATGGACCTGAAATACATGCTTAAGAGGTCAACACAAAGGTTGAGTGGAATTCGTAGAGTTTGTAGTTAAATCATTGAACACAATAATCGTAATGTGAGGTAATTAATCACACATTCATAGTTAGAAAACAAAAGTCGTTATTATTTCACTAAGCTCATGCAACCAAAGCATTAACATCGAACAAAAAATTGGCATTGTAGAAGCCCTACCAAGGTAATATTGCCATGATACCTCTAAATATCAAATATAGTGCATTTGTTTGAACTCGTAGTTGTTCAACACAAATGGGATTCGTCAATCCCAATAGATCTATTCACAATATTCGCGCTCACTATAGCTAGTGACTAATGGTTCATGATATAGGGACTTCGAACATGGCAATCGTTACTTAGTGACAATAAAACATAGTCGGGTAGCATACAGTAGAAAGCATTGTGTTCAAGTAGAAAAATAATAGCATGTATCCCCCCCATGGGTTTGTAAAATAGTTAAACAATAGAAAGTGGGGCTACGAACTCACCTTAAGTTATATAGCAAGTAGTGAATGCGATGGTCGAATCGCGAAGGTTTCTACAAGCAACCTATAATAGAATGTTGCGACTTAGGATTGGAGTAAAGAATATGAAGAATTGCCTATATATGTCTTGCATTTAGTCCATGATGTAGTACTTAGTATAGTGTAAGTCTTTGAAAAGAAATGGTTTATGAAACATGTATAGTTTATATATCGCTTACTACCGTTCGGGCCGACATAATTCAGAAGTCATGTAGTAAACGTTCGAGGAGCCAGGACACTTTAATTCGTAAATCCACAACTCATCTCGATGGCTTACTTAATGAACTCCTCACATGAGGCTCCCTACTATTGTAGTATTTGATAATATATATATATATATATATATATATATATATATATATATATATATATAAGTTTTGATCCGAAAAGTTACATGTCCAATATTTGAATAAACTTAGGAAAGTTTACGTTTGGATGAAGATTGTTATTAGGCTAGGTTTCTTAAGTCTTGAATGACAATTACTTGTAATATCTCATGGTTCTTTAGATGAAGTAGATCCAAATTGTATGTTCAAGTTATCGCCAACTCTTTGGTTCATGTTTTCACCTAAGTAAGTTTATATGGTCATTTAGTCATGGCCTTGCCATGACCTTTGGTCATTGTTCCATGGTCTTGAGACTAAACCTTGGTTCTAGCCATGGTTGTGGTCTTGATTCTAGGTCATAAGACCTCTTTGGTCTTTATAAACCATAACCATTATATAGTGACATATATATGTAAAATAGCTGTTAATAAACTGAGAAAAATCTCATTCTTTATTGGTTTTCTGAAGACGTGCCCCTGAGTTTTTGAAGAAAACGTGATTTCGGACAACTTTCGTGCTTTAACTTTTTCATGAAACGGACCAGAAAGGCCTCTTTTTGCGTGTTTTATGTTCTGTCACAGAAACTATTTTGGCAGTTTTGCCGCAAAGTTTTGGTAACTTCAAATGGTCATAACTTTTGACTCGTATACTCGTTTTAGGTGGTTCAAATTGCTATGGTTTCCTTGTTAGGTCCTCTACTACAATATGTAATGATACAATTTCATAATTTTACCATAACTTGTTTTACCCATTTTTATACATCATGGACATGATCACAAGACAAAATATAGCATGAATGATATGTAAATAACATGAATATGATATTTAACAAGAAGTATGTTAGGGTTTGCTTACAACTTTTGGCTTTCACTTAAGAAAGGGAATCAAGTATGGAACTAGGACACCAAACCTAAGCTTTCAACCAATCACCACAACCCTTGCTAACAATTGATCTAACCCTTGTGAAAACCATTTAACCTCAGCCCCTAACACCTTGTGTAGCTCCTAATTCAACCATGGAATCACCAAACAAACTCTTGATTTATGTAGAGACTAACTATGCCTTCAACTTTGGTATGTAACTTATAACTTGGAAATCAAAAGATCAAGGTTTATGGATTATGTATGTGTTGTTTGGAATGAAGAGAAAGGAAGGGATGAGCCTTGCTTTTATAGCATGAAGAGGAGGTGCAAGGAAGGTTCCTAGGAAGGTTCATTGAGGAGGTTAGTTTTTAGGATATTTTTCAAGGCTTGGTTGCCAAGTTTACTTGCACATGTGTTCAATCTTCCCATGTAAGCTTCCTATCTTGTTTTGTTGACTTATAAAACATCTAAAGAGGATGTGGTATGATAAGTCTGTAAGCTTTGGTCACTATCTTGACTTACGGAGGTTGTTTAGTCTCGGTAATCGCTAACGGTAAGTCGTTAAGTCATGAAACTTAAAATCGGGTATCGTAAAAATATGAAACTTATAGGAATGATTAAAATCATCAATATACTCATTATTATCTTATAAAAATGAGTGATAAGTTTAATGGATTGTGAAAATGCTGATAACGCTGGAAACGTAAGTTTAAAACGCGTAAAACGTAAAATGTACGAAAGTTGCGTAAAATTGAGAATAGAAAAATGTAATTTTTCTAATATGATTATAATGATTTAAAATGACTTATAATGTATAGACTGGGCCCAGTCTAGTGTCGGTTGGTATTTAATGTCTTTTAGACATAAAACCGTAAGCCTAAAAATCAAGGAATGATTTATAAAATCAAGGAATGATTTTTGGTGAAAGGAGGAGGGAAAAATATGTTGACTTTTTCCAAAAATGTGAAAACTCGAATCGTCTTAGAAACGCGGTGCAGGTATAGGCTAAGGTTACGGCTGAGTAAAAACGCTTAAAAATGAAAATTCCTGTTTTTCACGGCCGAGGTTTATTCGGTCATATTTTTCTCAGTCATGATTAATTCTCAAATAAATCATGAGTGTATCAAACATTTTTCTGATACGGGAAAAATTAACGCGGTCGAGTTTCGTTGTGCGTAGAATTTTTGAATGATGTTTTACCCTAAAACGTGTAATTCCTTAATAACTTTCGCGAAAATGATCTGATGAGTGTCAAACTTTTATTTTGTCATGGAAATGATTTATCATACGAGAATATGAAATGAAAATCAAATTTCGGGAAAATGAATAGTAAAGTGAATAGTGAAATTTTTTGGGAATAGTAATTAACCTGAAAATGTGAATTGTTACAATTCCAACAGGCTTGTGCTGGCCTGTCAAAGATTTAGGGGCGAGAACTCCTTGTTGCTTGGGTTGTGATTTACCCGAGCCATTGGCAGGATGTGATTGTTTGTGGGTCCCCTTCTCAGTGGAGTAGTGCTGCCCCACCGAGGGTATAGGACCCCTTACTCCCTGATCCTCTGGTTGTGATTTGCCAGAGTATTTAGCAGGATGTGAAGGTTTAGTTGGTTTCGACCCCACTGACTTGTTTATGCCAGCAAGGCCTTTGGGAACGGGTTCGCCCGAGGACACTGAGTGTGATGTCTCAGTGCCCTCCGTTGGCCTTTGTTTTGGGGCCAAAGATTGGCTAATGATCCTGAGGGTGTCAGCAGTCAGGGTCTGTTGTTGTTGCCCCCTTTTGTCAGGCTTAGGGGCAGAGGTCTCAGTGGCGAGTGGCTTGGGTTGAGCCACCTTCCTGGACCCCTGTCCCTTCTTCCTCTTCACCTTTTTGGTGGGAGAGGGAATTGGTGAAACTATGTTGTTACCCTGGATAGCAGTCAGCATGTATGTGGTCAGGGCGACAGGTGTTACCTCATTAGGGTCACGTGAGTAGTTTGCCTTATGCAAAACATCTGGTTCAAAGTCGACACTGTCAGGCTTGATATACTCAGACCCTAGTAGGTCATTCAGGGCACAGGAAATGAATCTAGGGTAAGACATGTGTTTTTTCCTAGACTTCCCACCCAATTTGCCTATGAGGTCCCTGAAGATAATTTCTCCAAGGTCAATCTTTTTACCCTCAATGAGACAGTACACTATCATTGATTGAGTAGTGTTTAGTTGCTCAGTTGAGGACTTATTCCCCCCAAGGACCTGAATAACAAATGTCATCAGGATCCTCCAAGGAGCAGGGAACCATGTTTTGATGATGGGGGCTTTGTTCAGTAGGGCCCCTGGAGCAACATCAGGATGATTCTTATCATAGGGCCCTAGTTCTAAGAGGAGTTGTTTAACCTCCTCTTCAGTAGGTAGGGCAACAAAAGTCTTAGTGTAGTCAAGGCCTGTGGCTTTGACAAAGGTTTTGTAGTCAAGAACAAGGGACTTAGTCCCATTCTTCACTGAGAACTTGATTTTGGGCTCCTTTGGCGCATCAGGGTTTTCAACCACCGCTGAGCACCAAAATTCCCTCAAGTAGTCATGATAGATGACTGAGGGGGTCTTTGTGAATGTGGTGGTGAGAAAACAGTTTTGTAGGAACTTCACCACATCCCTGTAAGCAGGGAACCCTTCAGGGTAGGCAAAGTTCTCTACCACATTGTTTTTGGTAAGGTCTACACTTTCCATTTGGAATTCCACATTGGGTGCGTATTTTATGACCTTAGAAGATGCCATTTTAGTTTTTAAAAAAAGGTCTGGTTTTGAATAAAGAAGAAGCACACACAGATTTTGAAAGCAAAAGTTCTTGAAGTAATTTTGCAAAAGTTTTGTTAAGATTTTTAAAAGCGTGTGTGTGTTTATCTTTGTGGGGGTATTTATAGGGTGTAAATTAGGGTAGTGATGTTGCGGATACCAAAGGTTTAATTTATTTAACCGAAACGGCATAATAATGTTGGTTTGATATCCGCATTAAATATCACGATTCCCATTACCCTATTTTCTCTCACATCGTGGGTGAACAGTTGTGCGGCTCTGCAAATAATGCACTTTTGCAGAGAAAAAATCATCACAACTTATTGTGTGTGAGGGAGCATTTAATGCTCAGTGGTGTTTGGTGAGAGAGATGTGGGGGCCCAAGGAGTGGATGCCAGTTGTGTAAGTGACATATATTCCTATATTTAATAGGATTCAGTTACCTACCTGGGACATTAAGTAACTAGATACTTAGAGCATTTAGTTAGGGTATTCAATGCCATTTTTCATCCTGAGCCCCCTGAATGAATTTTCATTCGAAAAAAAAAATTCAGGAAGGGTGTGATCAGGGACTTAGAGAATTTACATCAGGTTGGAACACTTTTGATCAGTTTCCAGATTCTATGTCCAACATGCCCAATTCAGCTTTCAATCTTGTGAAAGTGGGTTCATCCAAGGGTTTAGTGAAGATATCAACTAGCTGATATTCAGTGGGGATGAAATGTAGTTCAATTTCTCCATTAGAGATGTGGTCCCTGATGAAGTGGCATCTGATGTCAATGTGTTTGGTTCTTTGATGAAGTACTAGATTGTTTGAGATGGCTATGGCACTTGTATTATCACAAAAGATAGGTACCATCTTATACTGAATGCCATAGTCACTCAGTTGGCTCTTCATCCATAGTACATTTGCACAACATCCTGCAGCAGCCATATATTCAGCTTCAGCTGAGGACATGGCCACTGACTATTGTTTCTTTGTACTCCAACACATAAGTTTACCACCAAGAAATTGGCAGGATCCTGAAGTACTTTTCCTATCCATGTTACATCCTGCGTAGTCAGAGTCAGTGTACCCTTTGAGATCAAATCCTGAACATTTTGGGTAATACAAACCAAGGTTTGGAGTACCCTTCAGGTACCTGATGATTCTCTTGACAACAGTGAGGTGTGATTCTTTAGGGTCAGCCTGGTATCTTGCACATAGGCAGACTGAGAATTGAATATCAGGCCTTGAGGCAAGTAAGTACATCAGGGAGCCAATCATTCCTCTGTATTGGGATTGATTCACTGATTTTCCAGTGAGATCAGGGCCAAGGTTGTTTGGAGGAACCATATGAGTTTTTACTGAGGAGCAGTCAGTGAGCTCATACTTCTTCAGTAGGTTCCTGAGGTATTTTTCTTGGCAAATGGATATTCCTTTTTCAGTTTGTTTAATTTGGAGTCCAAGAAAGTATGTGAGTTCACCCATCATGCTCATTTCAAACTTTGTGGTCATCAGTTTCTCAAACTATTTGCAAAGTTTGTAACTTGTTGAGCCAAAGATGATGTTATCAACATATACTTGGACAAGAATGACATCATCCTTTGTTCTGTAGATGAACAGTGTGTTGTCAATCTTTCCTCTGACAAACTTTATTTGGATCAGGAAGGCTGAAAGAGTTTCATACCATGCTCTGGGTGCTTGTTTCAGTCCATAAAGGGCTTTGTTAAGCTTGTAGACATGGTTGGGGTATTCACTACTTTCGAAACCAGGAGGCTGTTGCACATAAACATCTTCTTTGATGTTACCATTCAGGAATGCACTTTTAACATCCATTTGGTAAACTTTAAAGTTCATGTAAGTTGCATAGGCAAGGAAGATCCTGATGGCTTCCATTCTAGCAACAGGTACAAAGGTTTCCTCATATTCTATACCTTCCTGTTGATTATATCCTTTGGCAACCAGTCTTGCTTTGTTTTTGATGACTGTGCCATTCTCATCAGTCTTGTTTTTAAAGACCCATTTCATACCAATGATTAAAACACCCTGGGGGCATTCAACAAGGGTCATAACATCATTTCTATCAAATTGTTCCAATTCATCTCTCATGGCCTGAACCCAACTTTCATAAGTCAGGGCTTCTTTGACATTTTTAGGCTCAATCTCTGAGAGATAGTCAGAATAAAGACATATATTGGCAATGGCGGCCTTGAGTTTAGCAGCCTTGCTTCTTGTGAGCATGCCTTCAGTGGGTTCACCAATGATGTTCACAAGCTCAATGACTTTGGATCTTGTCCAGCTATCATGAGGCTTAGGATAAGAATTTGAGCTTGAAGGAGCCTGATTAGGTTCATACTCAGGAACATGAGGTGACTCATCGTTATGTGCTTCAGTGACTTCTGTAAGAACAATTTGTTCTGAGGGTTCCTGAACAATTTGTTCAGTGGTATCAGTCTCATTTGAGACAGGCTGAGTTTCAATGAACTCACTGATAGGTGGTTGGGGTAGGTTGTGAGGGATGATGTAATAGGAGACGTCAGCATCAGCTTGGTATTGGGTTGAGGGATTATTATCAGGATGATACTCATCAGGAGGATACCTTGATGAGTCATCAATACCAATTTCTTCTACTGAGGAATTTGAGAACCTGATGGATTCAGTGCTCTCATCAACAGTAATGTGATAAGTTTCCTCAGTTTGTTGTCTCCTAGTGTTGAACACCCTGAAGGCTTTAGAAACCAGGGAATATCCCAGGAAGTATCCATCATCAGCTTTGGTATCAAATTTACCCAAGTGATCCTTGTGATTATGTATAAACACAGGACACCCAAATACATGAAAGTAACTGATGTCAGGAATCCTTCCTTTGAATATCTCATAAGGAGTCTTATTGTGCCTTTTCACAATGATAGACCTGTTTTGAGTATAGCAGGCTGTTTTAACTACCTCAGTCCAAAAGTGTTTTGAGAGGACTGAGCCAATTAACATTGTTCTTGCTACCTCAATGAGTGTTCTATTTCTCCTTTCAGCTACTCCATTTTGTTCAGGAGTATAGGGAGAAGTGAAATTTTGAGAAATTCCTTTCTCATCACAAAAACACTCAAGGTCTTGGTTTTTGAATTCAGTGCCATTGTCAGTCCTGATCTATTTAACTTTGACATCATTTTGATTTTCAATGTTCCTGACAAATGACATGATGGTTTCAGCTGCCTGACTCTTTTTGGTCAGGAAGTAAACCCAAGTATATCTTGAGTATTCATCCACAATGACCAGAGTATACTTCTCATGGTGGATGGACATTGGACTGATAGGTCCAAAAAGGTCCATATGAAGAAGTTGTAGGCAGATTTTGATGGAAAAGGTTTGTTTGGTTTTGAATGATGCCCTGTGGTGTTTTCCTTTTTCACAAGCAGAACAAGGCTTGTCTTTGGTATACACCAGGGATGGAAGGCCCAGAACTTTGTTCTGTTTGGCCAGGTTGTTGATGCTCTTGAAGTTGAGATGAGAGAGTCTCCTTTGCCATATCCAGTTGATTGTCTCACTTGCCTTTGAGAATAGACAAGTCCCATTCTGAGTCAGGGATGACATGTCAAGGACATATACATCATCCCTCCTAGGGGCAATCAACACAACTTCCTTATTAGCATTAAAGATGGTCCATTTCTTGTCATCAAACTGAACTATGTATTTGGCATCACATAGTTGGGAAACACTTATCAGGTTGTACTTGAGACCATTAACATAAGCTATTCTTGTAAAAACTATACCATTGCAGTTTACTAAACCATAACCTTCAGTGGGAGCTGATGAGTTATCACCAAATACTACTTTGGGTCCTGGTTCTTCCACATATTTGTGCAGAAAACTTTTCTCACCGGTCATGCTTCTGGAGCATCCACTGTCTAGATGCCAAGTAGGATCCTTGATGTGTTTCTGCACAAACAGTAAACTGGGTTAGTTTTTCTTGTTGACCCACTTTCTAGTGGGCTTAGTCCTCAGGGACTTTTTGAAATCAGTTAGTGAATCATGGTCTGAAGTTGTGTGACCTGAGCTTCCACATGTTTTACATTTTGTGGAGGTTGATGCCTCAGGTGACTGAGAAGTGTTGGTTTGGTTTTTCCTTCTGGACTGAATTACTTTGTCATGTCCCCTGGTTTCATGGGAGGGATCTCCACAAATGTCACAGCAATCTTTCATCATACAATCATCAGGAAGATGATCATTGAAACCACAGTGAGGACATGGTGAGAAAGGCTTGGCCTTCAGTCTTTGTTTGGAAGGTGTGGCATACTGATAGCCTTGGTTTTTGTATAGACCTCTTGATTTTAAAGAAGCAGTGTGGGAAATGTGATCACAAGTTCTGTGGTCCTCTTGTTTGCATATCATACAAAACAGGACTCTATAGCATTTATTAGTGCTGTGATCTGGATAATTGCACAGCTCACATCTCCCTGAGGGTCTGGATGTGTTTTTTGGTTTGGAGGAACCTGAGGATACTGAGGGCTTTGTTGATTTTGAGTCAGAGTTTTTCTCAGTAGACTCAATTTTCTCACTCAGCATCCTGACAAGTTCAGCAAGCTGATCAACCTTTGAGTCAGTTCTTTCGTGTTTTACTTCAGTGGGTACTGAAGATTTTTGGTGTTCAGTGGGTACAGGAGTAGGTCTTTTCAGAATAGTCCTTCCTAACCCTGATTTCTCTTTAGGAGAATGTGGTTGATAGACTAATGGTGCAAGGTCAGAATTGGGTTCCGCTCCCTGAGGTTGTTTCAGTGGAGGGAGTGGTGAATCAGACTTAGACTCAGTGATAGACTCAGTAGGACTAAGTTCATCAGTGACTCCTAGCAGCTCCTTGATAGCCTGACTTTCAGGCTCCAGGATTCTTCCAGTATTAAAATTTCGCATTTTACTATCAGGATTGTTTCTTTCAATCCAATCACTGGGTTTAGGAGCAAGTTCTTTGCTAGAGAGTATGTTTGTTGACAGAAAAGTTGTTGAATGGTTGCTTTCCCCAGGAACTTCAGTGAGTTGATCATCACCCAAACCAGTCTTTTTGGAGCTGGGTGAGAGACTCAGTGTTTCATAAAGTTTGGGGTTTTTCTGAGTCTATTTCCAAATAGTTTCCTTTTCTTTCTTAAGTTCTTCCTGAAGAGCTTGATTTTGTTTTACTAGTTCAGAGTTTTGAATTTGAAGTGTAACACTTTCAAGCTTGGCTTGTTTTAAAGCAAGTAATTCATCTCTACTATAATTTAATTCAAAACTTAGTTTGTTAAATTTTGAAAACAAGTTCAGTCTTTGCTCTTCAACATACTTAAGATCAACATTAATATAATCTAAGTAAGATTTCCAATCATCATCATCATCCATAGAAAGTAAAAGATTTACCTTCCTCATAGTGATGTTGACCCATTCACCATTTCTTGCATGACTCTTCCCCACAGCAAGCTTGTTGTCATCTGATAGAGCCATCAGGGCACTGATGTGAACTTCATCATCATCAGAGGACACTTCAACCTCATCCCAGCCATAAGTTTCAGCAACAAGCCCTTTGTTCTTGGCTTGAGAAGGCTTTGGAGCCTAAGGAGGCTGAGAGACTGTTGAGGATGATTCAAGAAGGGCAAGTTTAGCTTTTACCTTTATATACTTGGCTTCAAAGTCAATTTGAGGGACTTTTTCAAATCTCTAACTAGACTGAAGCATCTTTGGTTGAAATTTGCTGGGGCCTGAAAAAGAGTTATTTCCTAAAAATTTGAAGGATGGTTCTAAGGTTGTTTTTGAAAAACAATCTTTAACAAAATGTCCCATTTTGCCACATTTGAAACATTCAGTATTATCATTTGCTTTAGAAGGGAATTTGTTTTTCTTAAAAAATCTTTTTGAATTAGCAAGGAGTGCTCTTTCATGAAATTCAATTTGAAGATCATTCAGGTACTCCTCACTGGTTCTTTGGTCAACCTCATCATCAGAACCATCCTGAAAATCCTGCACAACACCTTTAGAATAGAAAGCAGTTGATATGGGTGAAATTGTCAAGGCCTTTTTAGTCTCCTAAGCTTTACCAGGGTATCTCCTGGTGATAAGATTGTCTTCATAGACAAACTTCCCATAGATGGCAGGGAGCTCAAGGTTCTGAATGTGGTTTGCATTTCTCAATTCCTGAGAGAAGTTTAACCACTTCTCAGGGAGACTGTTGACATAACCAACATTGATCTCATGTTTTGACAGTATAACACCATCATTGGTCAGCTCATTCAGGAGGGTCTTATACCGAGTATAAGTCTTAGAGAGACTTTCAGAATCCTTGGCCCTGAAGGTATTGAATTCAAGCTTCAGGTCCATGATTCTATTCTCTTTGGTATCAGAAGGCCCTTCATGGCTATGAACCAGGTCAGTCCATGTCTGGTGGGCAGTGGGACAATTAATCACTGATTCCATTATATCATCAGGGAGGCATGATATAATGATGCTTTTTAGGCGCTGGTCTTGATTGACCATCCTCCTTTCATCTGGGGTCCACTGAGCTTTAGGCTTAATTAAACCTTGGGCAGTTGTTGGGACATATGGACCATCATTAATCAACTTAATGTAATATGGTTCCATCCCAGTTAAGTAGCAAAGCATTCGCTTTTTTCACTTATTAAATTTGCCAACTTCTAGACGTGGGGCAGTTGCTGAATAACTTCCACCCTTTTTATCGACAAGTTGGGGAACATCTATGTCAGTCATAGTGGGATCTTGATTTTAAAAACTTGAGCACTCTTAAGTTTTGAAAACAGGTTTAAGTTTTACAAACCTGGCTCTGATACCACTTGTTGGTCCCTTTTACTTGGTTAACTATAACTACAAAGCTAAAGTAACCAAGTTATATGACTTTAAACAAAGATGTATAAAACGATTAACAATAAAGAAACGTAAACATAAGAGACAATATTTTTCAACGTTTAATTCTTTATTAGAAGTTAATCAAAAAGAATCGTACCCAAGTGTTTGCGGAATAACACTTGGGATTGAAAACGACAAGTATGGTATTGACTCCTCACTAAACTCAATCTATGTTGAGTAACAACTTTCAGGACCCACTGAGCTATCTCAGGGGTTATGTTGTTCTTTGGAGGAGTAAAAGTGGTTTGTGAATGCTTTGCATTAATTGCACAAACTTGTCACTTTTACACCTCTCTTATGCTACCTATTTATACACAAATGTGAACAACCCTATTATACAATGGTCCTAAGTGTTCCTCAATAAAATCTTGATAGATTTTATTCTCTGGCAAGGGAAACTTCTTTGGGTTAAGTCCAAAAGGCACTTTCTGATGACAGCCTGGTTTTAACCATTTGGGGAAAGTTTGACCTTAAAGTGATAAAGCACTTTAGTGAAACAGATCAAACTTCCCCGCCCAGTCCCGCCAAAACTTCAGTCTTCTAGTCATCAGTCTTCAGTACCATGAAGTTGTTGAGGAGTCTTGGGGTTCAGTGAGTTATTGTCATCCTTACTGAACCCATCACCTTCTTCTTGGCTTAGATCACACTTCACTGAGTTCCGCGTCACTGAATGGAGAACCTTTCTTCTTAGGCTCGGTCTAGGCATCCTGAAGATGACTCACTGAGTTACTGTTCACTCAGTGACTTGTTTATACTTAGGTTATTTTACGTTCAAATCCTTGTTAGAAGAGGATTGGGGAATTCAGTGACCCAACATTGTAACATAAATGAAGTTGTTGTAGTCTACTTAAATTATGTTAATCATTACCTAAAAATAGATTTAGTTAGTTGTAAAATGAATTTAGATAGGATTGTTTTATTTTTTTAAAATTTACAAAGATTTGTTGTTTTAATATTGTAGTTTTAAATGTTTGTAACAATCATTTAAAACTAAAATGTAAAAGTTATAATCTAATTAAAATTCTGGTATTTACAAATGAAATAAAGTTAAAACATCAAGTTAAACGAAATGAAGTAGTTGTAATCTACTTTAATTATGTTAATGCTGCATGGCATAACTTAATGCTGCTAGGCATAAATAAATGTTGCTTGATATTGTTATTCAAAGGAACAAGTACATGGCTAAAATGGAACTTGTGTGTCCTTCGGTGCAGATGTTCAAGTGCTTGGAGTATTTTAAGATGCTTCAAAAGTCCGACGTTATCGAGCTTTTGGAATTGAAGAAGAAAATTGCCGAAGCGAAGCTCAAGCTTTTCAACAAGCACGCATTTGTCAAGGGACTTTAGAGTTTCTTTCAATGTTTTTTATCAACCATATTATGTTCTTTTGAATTTTAATGTTATGTTTTTATCATGTCATGTTATGTTTTTTTAATCAATTTTAACGTTATATTATTAATTATGTTGCCTGCAAGTAGATATACTAGTGAAAACTGCAAATTTTTTCATTGCCATAGAAAAGCTTGACTTTTTGGAGTCTAAATCCATTACAATAGGCTAAATTACACAAACAACTATTGTAATACCAGTAGTAACTTAATAATAGCATTAGTAACTTTTGTACAAACAACAGAGAAGCTACAATTCTCTGTTTAATGAAAACAGAGAAGCTACACCCCTGCTACCTCCAAACACCTTATCATCTTTCCATTCTTGCATTTGTCTCTCATACTGAGCACGAATTCTTTCAATGAGATCTTTAACTACCTCTGTAATTTCTTCACATATGATCTTTTTAGATATCATCACGGCAAGTAAATTAGCACTCAAAGGATACTCTTTTTCTGCAAGCATAAAAACATCAACTCCACCTTGTGTTGATAACTGATGTACATGGAAGCTATCATAAAACTTCCATGAAGTTGAGAGATCATAAATTGGGAAGTTCCAATAGATATCAGCTGGATCAGGTTCATATAACCTGTGTAACTCAACCCACAGCTCTTGCTCTTTCACATCTGGCTTCTTGATTGTTTTGAGTTTTTTTTAACCAACTCCCATAATCTGTCTAAGTCTTCTCTGTCACTTCTTCTTATCAATTCCTGAAAACTTTTGCACACTTCTGATCCTCCACCAAGCCTGATTATCTTCCAAGCCTTTCCAAATTTATCTTTGTAAATCTCCCAATCTATGATTGGATGTCTAGATTGAATAGGATCAGCATATAATGTTTCAGGAACAATCACCATCATCTGATCAAGAGAAGAGCTGTCTTCATTTCTTTGTGAATCATTCTTCTTCTCAGCATGCTTGTCTTCAATGATCTTTTGTTTCTTTGATGCTGTTTCTTCTGTACCCATGGGGATAAACTTTTCTTCAATATATCTCTTGCAGTGGTAGTATAGATGCGCAATTTCGTCATATGACTTTCCCCTGAGTTGATGAGGTTTATAAAAACCTTGATTCTTTAAGTATGTTTTCATTTCACTCATGAGCGGAGACTTTGTGGTATTTATTTTCCTCTTCTAACTTTGACCTTGCTTCATTGACTTACTTCGCTGACTCAAAGCTAATTCTACACCTCTTTCATTTATCAAATCAGCAAGTCTTTGTACTCTGTTGTCATCAGTTAAAGTCTTATCTTTGTAAAAATCTGCAATTCTAGCCTGTATTTTGCTCACTTAAATGTGACGAACATACATATTAGTTATGTAGGTCCTACGACATTAGAGAGCTAATCATGAATCAATGAAATCATATTAAATTTATATCAACAATGCAATGAAAATATTTTCATTGTAACTAAATACATGAAAAAAACTCTTTAAGTTCTTGATATGTTTATTGTACTTCAACCTAATCCTAAGATAAAATAAGCTAATCCAAGCAAACCTTAATATCTCTTTTGCTCTAATTATTCACAAAAACAACACAACATGTTCTTCCTTATTCTATCAATACAAATCATACTTGATAATTATTTCTGTATTTTGACAAAGAGCAAAGATGAATCAATAATGGATGGACAACACTAGAACAAGTTTATGTTCATACTTGAAAGTGGTGTCTGTCCACCCATCATTGATACTTCTTCCATATTTGATACTTGGATGTTTTAGCCTAAATATTCGCACACACATCCGCCACTTTTCTTCCTTATTCTCTCAATACAAATGCAACATAATTCTTATAATAGACAGTCAACCTAATCCTAAGATAAAATAAGCTAATCCAAGCAAACGTTAATATATCTTTTGCTATAATTATTCGCAAAAACAACACAGCATGTTCTTCCTTATTCTATCAACACAAATGCAACGCAATTCTTATAACAGATAATCAACCTAAGCCTAAGAATAAATATCTCTAAGGGGGTATTTGGATTATATTCATTTGTGATCTTATCAGCTTTTTGAGATTTGGGATCAAAACCTAGATCCGAGTGAGTTGTAACTGTGAGTGTGAGAGAGAAAGAGATGGTTATGGAAATTTGTGAAGTGTGTTTGATAAGTTTGTATATATATATATATATATATATATATATATATATATATATATATATATATATATATATATATATATATATATATATAGAAGTTGAAAAGTGAAGTGTGTTTGATACTCTTGGTAGGGGTGTTGACGGGGCGGTTCGGTTCGGTTCGGTTCTCGTACCAATTATGGGCTCTTGCTCCGCAGATGACTCCGCATCTCATAGAAGTGCCACTGCTCCCAGCCTCTCCTTTGCGCTTTAGATTCTACGCAAAGGAGAGGCTGGGAGCAGTCACACTTCTAAGAGACGACGCCACCTTATTGGAGATGCGGAGTCATCTGCGGAGGAAGAGACATCCGCTCCTGGCGCGGATAAGAAGGCTGCCGAGGCCTCGCCATTTATGTAAGTATTTTGTCGCACATTATGTATATTACTTGTCGTAATATTTTTCTAACAGTTTGCTTTTTTGTTTATTGTAGAGATGATGCCACGAAGGATGATGGAGCCTTTGTGGAGACAGTGGCCCCTCCGCAGAATGAAAACAGGGAGGAGGAGGCAAAGGTTGATGGGGGCGTATCTGCGCAGCAACTAATGGATGAGTTGGCTGCTACTGTTGCGCGTCAAACTGAGTTGGTGGCTCAGTTGAAGACGAGGTACGTCGGGGAGAGTAGCACTCTTGCCCAAAAAGATGAGGAGATAACTATGCTCCGTGCGCAGGTGGCTGAAGCGCAGGCGGAAGTGGGGTCCTTCGGGGTGTACCATGAGAAGGTCACCAATGAGAAGTTGACCGCGATGGCTGAGCTGGAGCAGGCGCGTGGACAACTTCATCAGTTCAAGGCCAACCTTACTTGGGCAGTAAGGTATCTGGAAGAGACAAAGGAGGAGCACTTCGCGAACATTGCTAATTTCAAGGAGCACATGGAGGAGATTGTCCAGGTGCAGGAGAATAAGCTGCGTGGCCTGAGCATAGAGTATGATGAGGAGTTATACCCTCATCTGATGTTGACCATTGCTGAGCGCAGGTACTTCCTTTTCAGCTTTTGATGCTTTATTATATTTTTTTGCTATGTTTTTCTTTAACACAAGTTGTCCTTGTTGATGTAGGTGGTTGATCAGTCATGGACTGCGCCTGGCCGCTATGGGCACTTTGGAGTCCCAAGAGGTGTTGGGTGCCTTTGGGAAGGTGGTGCAGTGCGCTGTGGAGCGTGGGAGGTCGCAGGCTATGGAGGATCTCCATGAGGCTAAGTTATTAAGCAAGGCCTTGACTGAGGTACCTGGCTATAACGCGGGTGCGTATGACGAGCTGGTGCAGGCTATGGAGGGGATGAAAATTCTCGAGCTGCCTCATATTGCATGCTTGGAGTGCGACCAAGACAACCCCATAAAGGTAATTATGGAGGGGTTGACCTTGGAGCGCCATATTTTGGAGGATGCAGAGGCGCAACCGGACTACTTCCTCAAGCCCGATGAGTCACAGCTGCAGGTTCCAGTGTTTGTGCAGCCTCGCCATATGCTGAACCCTTTTGCCCTTGAGAGGGAAATTCCTCTGAAGGAGGTACTGGAGCGCCACGCGCAGAGAGCTGCCCAAAAGAAGGGTATTAAGGGCAAGGCAGTATTATGCGGTGTGGGCGCTGCACATATTCCTAGGTCTGATGGGGTTCCTGTGAGTGTGCCAGGTGTATCTCCCAAGGATGCATTGCTCTTGAGAAAGCTTCAAGAGGCGGGGAGTTCTGCTACACCGGAAGATAGCCCTGAGCATCGCCATAGCGTGTAGGGTGTTTTTTGTATATGTATTGTGTAAAATGACAAAGTGTATCTTTTGCTTGTAATTTTGTGTAAAAATGTTGAATAAGATACTCTTTTATGCATAAATTAAGTGCGTGACTTAAAAATATACTTGCATTAATGTTTGCTAAGTTTTATTATTTAACCAAGTGTCTTGGCTCGTTATTTGCTAAGCTTTGTACGGTGTACTTAATATTTGCGCACCCTTCGTGGGATGCGCACAGAAAACTTACCTCAACGTCTCAAAAGTAAGGTGCTTAGCAAGGATGCGTGATCCAATGTTGATGGGTTTGCAACCCTCTTACTCAACGAGTGAATTAGTAGGTTTACTCATCCTTTAGAAGTATGTACGTAATAAAGTGAAATACGTTATGGAGTTAGCTAGAAACCATAACATTTTATTGATACTTGCAAGTTTTTTGAAAAAGTAAAAATACAATTCCTAAGAAAGAAAAGAAAAAACAAACACTTATTGGGCACATCCTAAAGTGCAAAGGTGTCTGTGTAATGGCCGTAGCCTCGCCTAAAAATAACATCTTTTAAGATTGCAGATGTTCAAAGTGCGCGCTAGGTCGTGACCTTCCATATCGCGCAGCCTGTATGCGCCATTGCCGAGCGCGCCAGTGACCTCGTAGGGTCCTTCCCATTTAGGTCCGATCTTGCCTGTGTCTTATGCGTGGCTTGCATCATTGGCGAGGTATACAAAGTCTCCTGGCCTGAAGGAGGTATGTTTGACCTTTGCATCATAATACTTCTTCATTTTTGCCTTAGCCTTTGCTTCGCGTATAGCTGCGCGTTCACGTCTTTCTTCCTGTAAGTCCAAGTCTATGCGCCGCTCCTCGTCAATTTTTGTGACATTGACCTCTGCTGTTCGTATAGTTGGCATTCCTATCTCAGCTGGTATGACGGCCTCTGTTCCGTAGACAAGGGAGAATGGCGTGTCGCCAGTACTGGTTTTGATTGTGGTGCGATGCGCCCATAAGACATGTGAGAGCTCGTCCACCCACCTTCCTTTGTGTCTGTCAAGGCGCGCTTTTATTCCTTCACCTAGACTGCGATTTGCGCGCTCAACTAAACCATTGGTTTGTGGGTGTTTTACTGAAGCGAAGTGTTGCGTGATGTTCAATTGTGCGCACCAATCTTTGAATGGGTTGTCGCAGAACTGTTTCCCATTATCTGATATAATCTCTCCAGGTAGTCCGAAGCGACAGACAATGTTGTCCCAGACAAAGCGTTTGACTTGGTTTCCTGTGATGCTCACAACCGCCTTTGCTTCAATCCACTTCGTGAAGTAATCTATGGCTACGATGAGGAACTTTAGCCCTCCTACTGCAACTAGAAAGGGTCCTGCGATGTCAATGCCCCACTTATAAAATGGCCATGGTGAGGTAATGGGTGTTAGCTCTTGCTGTGGTCGGCGTGGGATTGGCCTGTGTACTTGACAATTGCTGCATTTCTTTATCAGATCGCGTGCATCGCGGTGCATAGTTGGCCAATAATACCCCGACCGTAGAGCGCTTGCTACCACAGATCGCGGCCCTGAGTGCATGCTACATGATCCAGCATGGATTTCTCGGAGTACATAGTCTGCTTGAAGAGGTCCAACACATCTGAGCCATGGTTGCAAGAAAGAGCGTCGATAGAGTATATTGTCTCGTAGTTCAAATCGCTGCGCTGTGCCCCGCACTCTTCGAGCGTCCTTATGGTCTTGTGGCAGGACTCCTTTGTTAAGGAATTCAATGATAGGTGTCATCCATGTAGGACCTTGTTCTTCTATCACTGTGGATACTTCCATTTCCAAGATTGACTTGTTTTGTAAGGTTTCTACCAAGACCTGTTTTGATAGGTGCGCAAAGCTTGTGGATGCGATCTTGCTAAGCGCATCAACCTTCCTGTTGTCCCCTCGAGGCACTTGTTTTATTGTGAACCTGTCAAAGTTTTTAATTAAGGACTTGGTCTTATCCAGGTATTGGATCATGTGTTCATCCTTGGCTTCATATTCACCTAGCACATGGTTGGCGACTAGCTGGGAATCTACGTTTGCCTCCAAGTTGCGTACACCCATTTGGATTGCGATGCGCAGTCCAGCTAGTAGGGCTTCGTATTCTGCCTCATTGTTTGTGGCTGTGAATTCGAAGCACAGCGCATAGGTGAATTCCATACCTTCTGGATTTGTGAGAATAAGGCCTGCGCCTGAACCATCTACACATGAAGACCCATCTGTGAACAGAATCCAGGGTTCCTACAGATCTGTTTTGGTTGTAGAGGTTGGACTATCGCTATCTGGCTTCTCAACAATGAAATTAGCTAATATCTGTCCTTTGATTGCAGTGCGCGGTCTATATGAGATGTTATATTCACTTAACAGTACACTCCACTTTTGTAGCCGTCCTGATGTGTCAGGTTTAGAGATAACTTGTTTGATTGGCTGATCTGTGATTACAGCTATTGGGTGTGCTTGAAAGTATCTGCGCAGTCTTTTAGCTGCGAATACTAGAGCTAAGACCAGCTTTTCCATGGCGCTGTAGTTAGTCTCTGTCTTCTTCAGTGCTTTGCTTACAAAGTATATGGGTGTCTGGACGGAATTCCTATCTGTCAATAGTACTGCGCTAATTGCTCCATGAGTTGCCGATAAGTACATGATTAGCTCTTCCCCTAGTTGCGGTGCGGCAAGTTTGGGGAGTGATGCTAGGTGCTGTTTTAGCTGTTGGAAAGCTTCTTTTGCTTCCTCAGTCCAGCGAAAATCTCCCTTTTTAGTACACTTCGTGAGTGTTTTGAAGAGAGGGAGTGATTTATTTTCTGACTTAGATAGGAAACGGTTTAGCCCTGCTAGTTTTCCGTTTAATGACTGGACTTCCTTGAGTATGCGCGGTGAGGGAAGATCAATAACAGCTTTTGTTTTTTCTGGGCAAGGCTTGATTCCGTCAGGTTCTATTAAGTATCCGAGGAACATGCCTTCAGTTGCGCCAAAGGTGCACTTCTTGGGATTTAACTTCATGTTTATTTGTCCCAATGTTTTGAACGTTTCCTCGATGTCGCGCACCAATTCATCCTCTGTGTGGCTTTTGATGACAAGGTCGTCAACGTAGACCTCCAAGTTTTGACCTACTTGTTTCTCAAAAGCTGTGTCCACCAATCGTTGGTATGTTGCGCTTGCGTTTTTCAAGCCAAAAGGCATTTTCGTGTAGTAGTAAACTCCTTGACTGGTGTGGAAAGCTGTTTTTTCTTCATCCTAGACTGCCATCTGTATTTGATGATACCCTTTGTATGCGTCTAGGAAGCATTTAAAAGGATATCCACACAGGGATTCTACCTTCCAGTCTATCTCTGGCAATGGGTAGTAGTCCTGTGGACATGCTTT